>VMDO01003827.1:0-52276 GCA_007922755.1 Pedetes capensis
TTATTCTATCACTGACAACATTGTATTTCATGACAGATCTTGAAATGTCTTTTTTGATGATGAATGCAACCCCATTTCTCTTTAGTTTACCATTCCCAGCATAGTAGACCATATGATTGTCTGACTCAAAATGGCGTATACCAGTCCATTTTAGCTCCCTGATGCCTAGAATGTCAATGTTTATGGGTTCCATTTCTCCTTTAATGATTTCTAATTTTCCTAGATTCATACTACGTACATTCCATGTTCCAATTATTAATGGATATTTACAGGTGTTTCTCCTCATTTTGAGTTGTGGCACATCAGCAAGTTGAGCACCCTGGGGCTTTACTCCATTTCCGTGAACATGGTAGTCTCTACTTTGAGGAGGCAACTCTTCCCCAGTAGTCTTTTGAATGCCTTCCAATCTAGGGGGCTCATTTTCCGGCACTATATGTGATAGTGTTTCTTTGCCATTCATAGGGTTTTCAATGGCTAGTTGTTTCGGGAATGGTTTGCCAGATCCTACTCCTTAGTCTGTCAGTCTGGAAGCTCAGCTGAAAACCTGTCCACCATGGGTAACCTTGCTCATATCTGAGGTACCAGTGGCATAGCTCTCAGCCTCATTGCAACACACTAGCCCCCACAGTGCGGCAAACTGACAGACGTGTTTTGGGTAGTTCCTGTATTTTTTCTGTTTTTTTTTTTTTGTTAAGCTTGTTTGCATTATTGATTTGTAGTTGTGATTTTGATAAAATTTCATTTTACGATATATGTATTGAAAATCTGTGACTTTTCATTCTTTAAACGTGTCTTTTCATGAGCATAATTTTCTAATTTTAGTGTAGTCCAACATATCAAATTCTTTCTTTAAATTAGCCTTTTTTTTTTTTCTCTTTGTTTGGTGGTACTGGGGTTTGAACCCAAGGCCTTACACTTGCATGCTCTGCAAGTGCTCGACCACTGAGCTGCAACCCCGGCCCTTTTTTTTTTTTTTTTTTTTTTTTTTTTTTTTTTTTTTTTTTACTTTTACTTTTTTAAGGCAAGGTCTCACTATGTTATGCAGACTGCCTCTGGTCTCGAACTTGCGATCCTCCTGCCTCCACCTCCCCAGCCACGGGGATTACGGGCATGCGCCACCGCACCCAGATAAATTAGCCTTTTTTGTATCCTATTTACAAAATTTTGCCTCCTTCAAAGTCAAAAATTTGTACTGTTTCCCCTCATCTCTGTTACCTTTCACATCTAGATGTACCGTTCATGTGGAGTTTTTGTGTGTATGTTGTTAAGTTAGGAGTCAAAATTTGTTTTCTTATATGATCACCCAACTGAACCTGCATTATTTTTTGAAAAAAGTTTTCCTCATTGTGGCATTACCATGTCATAAATTTGCTGGTCATATATGTATGGATCTATTTCCAGATTCCTCTGCCTCATTGGTCTGTTTGCCATGGTAGAGCTTTGAAGTACTAGACTTTCAGTCAAGAAATTAGAATTCTTCCTATTGAAATTTCAGTAAAAAGTTTTTCTCTCTAGCTGGAGAAAATATTCATTTTTCCATTGTTACTTGTAGCCCATTGCTAAAGATATTATCTATTTTTATACTAGTATATAATTAAAAAGGGCTAGGATTTGGCTCAGTTGGTAGAACGCTGCGCTGCAGTCTCTGAGGTCCCGAGTTCAATTCCCAGCACCACAAAAATGGGTGAAGGACCTGGCAATCCACTCCCAAGGCAATCCCGAAACAGTCAGCCATTGAAAACCCTATGAGGGTCGCCATGAGTTGGATACCGACTCGACGGCACCTAACAACAACAACAACAACATATAATTAAAAACTCAAGTCCTTTTAATCTAATTTGTTTGTCCCCATTCTTTTTTGCATATCTCATTTCTGCATGTGTGTTCTTTCCATAGTATAACATATCCTTAAGTTGGTCGTTTACTAGGGATATTTTATTAGAAAAATTCTTCATTCTTTGTCTTTTTAAAAAAAACAAGAACTGTATTTCCATTTATGGAATTGTGGATTGTTGTTTTCTTATGTTATTGTCATTGTGGTGTTTTCTGCAGTGCTACTCTGTACTTTTTGGGTTTCATCCCTAGCCCCATGGAAAAGGGACACAGCAGCTCATTCTCTTAGCAATCCTGAAACAATCAGCCATTGAAAACCCTATGATTCATGAGTTATATAGAAAGGTGCTTTTAATTCCTTACTATGTGGATTTTCCTACTAGTCTTTATCATCATCATTAATTTCTTCATTGATTTCTTTCTCTCTCTCTCTCTCTCTCTCTCTCTCTCTCTCTCTCTCTGTCTCTCTCTCTCTATTTATTTTTTCTGTTTTGTTTTGTGTTATGAGGCAGAGTTTCACCATGTAGCCCAGGCTGGCTTGGAACTCAAAGTGTAGACCAAGCTGACCTCAAACTTGCATTGATCTTCCTGCCTCAGCTTCTTGAGTGGTGGATTACAGGTGTGTGCCGCCATGCCTCGCTCACAGTCATTGATTTCTAATAAAATTCTATTGTGTTCCTTAAAATTTTCATCCTTTTAAACTTACCAAGACTTGTTTGGTGTCTGGCATATGGTATCTCTTGATGAATTTGGCATGTGCATTTTAAAAGATTTTCTGTTTTACTATTGTTAGGTATGTTGTTTGTTAGTAACAATGAAGGTGGTTTGAGTATTAAGCTTTCTGCATCATTACTCCTTTTATATCCCATTGTTCTGTGATTAACTGAGAAACGAAGTGTTAAAATCATTAATTATTACTATAATTATTAAAAGCAACTATAAATATTATAATTATACATGATATATAGTTATATTTATTAATGTTTATATCCTTTTTCAGTTCTATCAGTTTTTGCTTCATGTATTTGAACCTCTGTTGATAGTTACATATATACTTAGAATAGTTATGATTTCCTGATAATTTCTTTAACATTATGAAATACTTCCCTTGACTTGAGGTAATATCTCTTGCCTTGAATTCTATTTTGTCTGATATCAGTGTAGCTGATGTAGCTACACTGATTATGATTGATATTGTCATGCTATATTTTTTTCCATCCTTGCACTTTTCCTCTGTTTTAATATACAGTTTCTTAGAGATGGCATGTTAGCTCTTGGTTTCCTCTACCACACAGAATTCAATTTCTGTGTTTAAATCAGTGTGTTTTGACTATGAAATTAATCATGTGTTTGACTTTGGCCTCTGAGCTTTTTATTTTCCTGAAAATTTGACTTTGCCTTTGTGTTTGAAAGATATTTTTCATGCATATAAAATTATAGGTTTTAGGGTTTACTTTGAGTACATTTAAAGAAACATTTCATCATTCATTTGGCTTACGTTGTTACTGACAAGTCAGCTTCATTATTCTTCTGTATGTGATGTTTATTCTCACTACTTTTAAGATGTTCTCTATATTATTCATTTTTAACTTGGTTATGATGTACCTTGCTGTGTTTTTTTATTGTTTGTCTTACCTGGAGTTAGTTTACCTTCTTGAATTGATAGTTTGTTATTTTACATGAAATTTGGGGAGTGTTTGGCAATTATTTCTTCAAAGAGTTTTCATCCTTCTTGTATTTTTATGGGACTACATTTACACATATATTAGAACACAGTACTGTTGCAGGTCACTGATGCTCTGTGCACTGTTTTTAAACCTTGTGTTTCCCCTATGTACTTCATTGTGGACAAGATTCTTTGTTATGCTTTTATTTTCCCTTTGTAAGCCAATTTTGTGAATTTTTTTCTTTTCAGCTTATGTTTTTTCCTTTCGAAAAATTCCATTTGGTTCTCTTTTATATATGATTATGTTCATGTTTTCCTTTAAATCCTTGAACATATTTAATAATAGATTTTTTAAAAGTCCTTATCTGTTTATTATCTTTGCTTTTCTGGTTCCTGATTTCTTCATGTATCTTGTTGTTGTTGTTGTTGTTGTTGTTAGGTGCCGTCGAGTTGGTATCCGACTCATAGCGACCCTCATAGGGTTTTCAATGGCTGAGTGCTTTGGGATTGCCTTGGGAGTGGATTGCCAGGCCCTTCTCCCATTTTTGCGGTGCTGGGAATTGAACTCGGGTCCTCAGAGACTGCAGCGCAGCGCTGTACCCACTGAGCTAAATCCCAGCCCCTCATGTATCTAGTAAATTTTTATTAGATACAGGAATTATGAATATTACATTGTTGTGTATCTGCATTTTAGTGGTTTTCCAACAGTATTAAAGTTTGTTCTGGCAGGCTCTTAGTTGATTTATATATCCTCATTATAGAGTTGGTTTTAACTTCATTATGACAAGTTGTTAGTCACCTAACTTACAGTAACAAAATAAGTCTGGAGTATAGTTCACTGGTAAAATACTTGGTCTAGTATGGGTTCAATCTCTACTACCACAAAAAAGAAAACAGGGAAGGAAGAATAATTAGCTCATAAAGAAAAAAGGTTTATTTTGGTTCACAGTTTTAGAGGTTCCACTCTATACTTGAGTGGCCCTTTTACTTTGGGCATATGGTAAGGTAACACATCATGGCAGGAATGCATGGTGGAACAAAACCACTCAACCCATGGCCATGAAGCAAAATGAGAGGAAGAAGAAGAGACCAGAATACCACAGTGACTTGAGGATCTCTTACTAGACCTCACTTCTTGCATGTCGCACTACTCACCTGATACCACCACCATAGAGACCAACCCTTTTGTACCTGGGCTGTAGAGAGACATTCAAGATTCAAGCTACAGCACATGTACATTAGTGTCTATTCTAGGACTGTTGTTATTGTTAGGTGCCGTCGAGTCAGGTACAACTCATAGTGACCCTATGTACAATAGAACTAAACACTACCTAACACTATGCCAGGCACATGATCTTTTTTATGTTAAAGCCCATTGTTGCAGTCACTGTGCCAATCCAGCTAGTTGGGGGCCTTCCTTTTTTTGTTGAACTGCTACTCTCCCAAACATGATGTTCTTCTCCAGGGACTGGTCCCTCCTAACAACATGTCCATGCCTGGCAGTATGTCAATGCTTCTCTGCTATTCATAGGGTTTTCAACAGCATCTAACAGTAAACAACATGTCCAAAATACATAAGAGGCGTTCTAGCTATCCTTGCTCCAAGGAGCACTCCGGTTGCACTTCTTCTAGGACAGAACTACTGGTTCTTTTGGCAGTCCCTGGTGGATTCAGTATTTGTCTCCAGCACCACAATTCAAAAGCATCAGTTCTTCTATCTCCTTTATTCAAAGTCCAGCTTTCACAACACTATGATGTGACAGAAAATACCATGGCATGAGTCAGGCATACCTTCATCTTCAGTGTGTTGTCTTTACTTTTCAGCACTTTAAAGAGGTCTTTTGCAACAGCTTTCCCCAATGCAATGTCTTTTGATACCGTGACTGCCGTTTCCACGGGTGTTGATTGTAGAACCAAGTAAAATAAAATCTTGAACAACCTCAATCTTTTCTCCATTTATCATGAAGTTACTTACCGACCAAGTTGCAAGAATTATTATTTTCTTGACATTGAGGCACAATCCATACTGAAGGCTATGTTCTTTGATCTTCATCAGTAAATGTTTCAAATCCTCTTTACCTTAAGCAAAGTTGTATCATCTGCATTACACAGGTTGTTTATGAGTCTTCCTCCAATCTTGGTGCCACATTTTTCTTCATAAACTCCAGCTTCTTGGATTATTTGCTCAGCATAGAGATTTAAGAGGTACAGTGAAAGGATACAACCCTGACTCACACCTTTCCTGACTTTAAACCAAGCAGTGTTTTTTTGTCTGTTCGAATGACTGCCTCCTCGTCCATGAACAGGTTCCTCATGAGTACAAATAAGTGCTTTGGTATTTCCATTCTTCTCAGTGTTACCCATAATTTATTGTGATCTACACAGTCAAATGCTTTTGCATAGTCAATACAATATAGACATTTATCTGATATTCTCTGCTTTTAGCCAATATCCATCTGACATCCACAATGATGTCCCTGGATCCACACCCTCTTCTGAATCTGACTTTATTTTCTCCCAGTTCCCTATCAACATACTGCTGAAGTAACTTTTAAATGATCTTTAGCAAAATTTTACTTGTGTGTGATATTGATATTGTTTACTAATTTCCACATTCAGTTGCATCCTCATTCTTGGGAATAGGCACAAATGTGGATCGCTTCCAGTGATTTGTTTACCTCTGTTCCTTTGGGAGATTTCTATTGAATTAACTGTGTATATGAGTCTTCTCTGTTCTGTTCAGTTCAGTTACAATACCTTTGTATTGTTGTCTCCACTCTTGCCTGGCATTGTAGAGTTTATCCATACTGATGTGTGACTTAGTACTTAGCAGTAGATTAAGTGCATCCCTCTCTAGATTTATGTGGCTCCTTCTCTGTATAACCCCTTCCTTGCCACAGATTTGTTCTGAAATTCTATCTGCCTTGGTCTTCCATGAGCCCTGATCAATCTCCTCATAGCAATTGCTATGATTTCTTGAGTTTCTCTTCTATATACCTTAATCTAGAAATTATGTAGAAGTAGAAATACTGAACAACCATTGGGCTTACCTCATTTGTGTATCCTTTGTTTCAGTGATTATAATCTTTCTACTACCTGTTATCCAATCTCTGAGAACCTTTTTTTCATACATTTTGGTTTATGGTAGGTTGAATACAACTGGGATACAGAATCTCCTCAGAACATTTCCCTTAAATTTTAATTTTACATTTATTTTTATCCTGTAAGGTTTCTAAAAATGTTTGACGTGGTAAAGCATTTATTTTGGCTTAACCACATTATTTACTTTTTTTCACATATTTTTCTGTAATTCATGTTTATAGATAGTGCATTTTTGTTTTTTAGTTGTTAAAAAATGCTTTTATTTCACCTTAATTCATGTTGTTTCTCCTCCTTCTCCTCCTCTTCCTCTTCCTTTGCTGGGCTTGAACAATGGACCTCGTGTATGCTAGGCAAGCACTCCACCACTGAACCACAACCCTCAGCCTCTTTTGTGTTTTTTTTATTTTTGAGACAGTATCTCATTAAGTTGCCCAGGTTTCCTCTGGCTTTGACTTCCTGTCTCAGCCTTCACAGTAGCTGGGATTACAGATGTGCATCACAGCACCAGCCTTCACCTTCATTCTTAAAGAACAATTTGTATAAAAATTGTAGATTGGTAGACATTTTCTTCCCTCACCTTGAAATATCCCATTGTCACTAGTTGTGATAGCGCAATCCTATAATCCTGTGATTTGGGGTGCTGAGGCAGAAGAATCGCCAGTTTGAAGCCAGAGGCAGCCTATGCAACTTAGCAAGACCCTGTCTCAAAATAAATAAAACGGGACTGTAGATGCAATGAAGCTTGGCAGTAGAGCACTTGTCTAGGATGTGTGAGGCCCCAGGTTCAGCGCTCAGACTGACTAAATAAATAAATAAATAAGGGGCTAATGATATAATTTCAGAAGTAGAATGCATGCATAGTATGTGCAAGGCCCTGGGTTCAATCACCAAAAAAAAAAAAAAAAAAAAAGAACATCTCTGGCTTCCATCATTTCATTACAAAGTCTGCTGTCACTTTAGTTCTTTTCAAGGTTTTCTGTCCTTTGTATAAATCTGCATGTATGATTTTTCTTGTTGCCTTTGTTTTTCAGGCTTTCTATTGTTATGTTCCTATACATTTTTGATGGAAGAAGGATGTGGCAATCCACTCCTGGGGCAATCCCAAAACAGCCATTGAAAACCCTATGAGGATGTCTTAAGAGTCGGATGTGACTTGCCGACACCTCAAAACAACATACATTTTTGCTTTTTTCTTACAGTTTATAGTGCTTTAAATATGCAGGTTGATGTCTTTCAATTGCTTTAGAAAATTCTCTTCCTTTTTCATATATTGTCTCAGCCCCATATTTTCTTTCCTTCCACAGAAACTTCACTGACCTGTATTTAGAACTTTTCACTGTATGCCCTATGTCTCATATGCTTTTTTTAAATTCATCTTTTTGCTTCTTTATACTTCAATCTTGATATTTTCTTTCTTTTTATTTTAGTTCACTAATTCTCCTTTGAGATTTTTTGGGTTTGTTTTTATTTCTATTTTTATTTTTTTATGCTGGGGAGCTGAACCCAGGGCTTTATACATACTTTGTGAGTGCTATACCACAGAGCTGCATCCTAGCCCCTTTTATTCTTTTTTATCTTGAGATGGGAGGGGGGAGGGCTCACTAATTTACACAGGCAGCCTCTGGCCTTGAACTTGTGATCCTTCTGCCTCCACCTACTGAATCTCTCGGATTACACATGTATACCAATTTGCCTAGCTCTCTCTTGAGTTTTACCTAATCACTTGTTAGATGGATCCATGAAATTCTTTAACTTCAGTTGTTTTTTTAGTTCTAGTTTCCATTTCTTTGACAAATTTTACAGTCTTTTATTTCTTTCAACTTATTATTCGTGGTCATTTCAAGTTCCATGTCTGATATCATTATTTGACTTTTCTATGTCTCTTTTTTGTTGGTTGTTGAATATTGTTATACATTATCATAGGGGTATTTGTGTGTGTGTGTGTGTGTGTGTGTGTGTGTGTGTGTGTGTGTGTGCAATGGGTGTGTTTGGTAGTGTCTTGAGCCTGTGATCTTTTCTCAGACTACTGGCTTTAAATGCCAGTTTTGATTCTCAAAACCAATTATTTTGGAATGTACATGTCATAATGTTAGAAATAAAAAGCAATTAACTCTCGTCTTTCATTATTAGTACGTAAGTTACAGTCAAGTGAGGTAAGCAGAATTCATTTTGTATAAGCTATACCTGTGAAAAGGCATTTGGTTTTTATCCTGAAGAAGATTACTCTACATTCTTGAGTATAATCCACACCCTTTCAGCAGTTTTGTTATTAGGTGCCGTCGAGTTGGATCCATCTCATAACAACCCTCATAGGGTTTTCAATGGCTGATTGTTTTCAGGATTGCTTCAGAAGTGGATTTCCATGTCCTTCTCTCATTTTTGTGGTGCTGAGGATTGAACCCATGGCCTCCAAGAGCACAGAACGGCACTCTACCAACTAAGCTAAACTCCTTCAGTAGTTCTAGAGGGCAAGAAAATCAGGTGTGGATTAGAATCATGTGTGGATTGGATTTTCATAAAAGAGCTTTCTCAACTATGAGTCTAATCCCCAGCGATTCTATTCTACATCTGGTTTTGTAGCCCTCTAAGACTATTGAGAGGGTGCAGATTAGATTCTAGAATATATAGTGTTAAACAGTTGTTTGGCCCAGTACCATGGTGCATGCCTGTAATCCCAGCTGCATGATGACAGAGGCAGCCTGCACAACTTGGCCAGACTCTGTCTCAAAAAACAAGAGGGCTAGAGGTGCAGCTCAGTGGTAGAACATTTGCCTAGCATGCACAAGACCCTTGGTCCCACTTACCAAAGAGAAAAACCAGTTACCTGGATTTTAACTCATATCTTTCCACTTATGGATCAAAAAACAATTCATAGATGTGGAATTCTGGAAAGCAACTTAAATAACTGCTTTACCAATTTGGGAACCATAACTTTACCATTTATTATATCTCAGGTATGTCTGTAAATGGGAATACTGTGATCATGCACAATTTATATGTAAGAATATCTCCTGCAATTTATAAGTACTAATTTGCATAAGGGCCTGCAGCCATAGCCCTGTGGCATCCGATCCCGTCAGATCTCAGAAGCTAAGCAGGGTCAGGCTTGGTTAGTACCTGGATGGGAGACCGCCTGGGAACACCAGAAGCTGTAGGCTTGGGAGAAGGACCTGGCAAACCCCTCCCAAAAATCAATCTGCCATTGAAAACCCTATGAACAGCAGAGAAGCACTGATAATAGTGTTTCCCCTGTTGTACAGAGGGTCGCTATGAGTCGGATACCGACTCGACGGCACCTAACAACAACAACAACAAATTTGCATAAGCATTATTTCTAGATGTTTTTCATACCTGTAAAAGTCATCTGAAAGTATCTGATTCATATGGGTGATTGTATCACAAGTATGCTAATATTACTATAATTTGTTGTGTCACACACAAAGTTGAAGAAGATTTTGAAGAAATGCTTAATTTCAGTTTAATGATCATAATGATATCATTTTTTCTCCATCCAAATTCATGTTCTACTTCTTTCAGAGACTATAGGGTTCTGTGGCCCCCAGATTAAGAACTCCTGATCTAAAAACAACAACAACAAAAAACCCACAAAAAACAAAAAACTTACTATATAGGTATGTCTTGAGCTATAGCAAATCAAGCATTCATGTCAAAAGAATGAAGTCCATGCAGTGTTACAATATTTACATAAACTTAAAAAAATGAAGAAATATTAGTTTTATATTATATATGACTTTTTCAAGTAATAGTTATTTCAAATCATTAGCATTTAGTACAATAATTTCTCATTACAGTTTTGGAAAGATATTGTTGATGATAATGAAGTACGTGACCTCATTTCTGATAGAAACAAGTCTTATGGTAAGTCAATGAAGTTAAAATTACTAAATAATTTTGAAATAGCAATAACAATAAATGAAATACCAATTTAAATAAAATTTGCATTTTCTGTTGTAGAAGGTACATCAGGAGAATGGATTTGGGAATCTTTATTTCATCCACCTCGAAAGCTGGGCATTAATGATATTGAAGGACAACGGGTACTTCAGATTGCAGTGATTTTGCGAAATCTTTCCTTTGAGGAGGGCAATGTTAAGCTCTTGGCAGCTAATCGTACCTGTCTTCGTTTCCTATTACTTTCTGCACATAGTCATTTTATTTCTTTAAGGCAATTAGGCCTTGATACATTAGGAAATATTGCAGCTGAGGTAAGCATGTAACAGTACTTTAAGATAGTTTTTATAGTTAGCAATATTTACTTTAAAGTTTTAGGATGTGGCATTCTGTTGTTGCCCATGTTTATAAGATTTTAAATGATAACTTATTTGTTGCTAAAAGTGGTGTTACAGAAAAATCACACTTTGTGAAAAAAATATTTGAAATGAGACTTCAAATTTAGTGATGACTATTTTCAAAATAATTACATTTTAAAAATAATACAATATTGTCTTCTTATCCATTTTTATTAGATTTGAAATGTACAATTTTGGAAGAAGCATATCTCAACAATAGTGTTCTTTCTTTTCTCCAGCTTTTATTGGATCCTGTTGATTTCAAAACTACTCATCTGATGTTTCATACTGTTACAAAATGCCTAATGTCAAGGGATAGATTTTTAAAGATGAGGGGTGAGTGCTAACTTAAGTTTTTTATTGCCTAAAGTGAAGAAACTTTCATTTATTACAAAAACAAATATACGTGTGTATATTTTTCAGGCATGGAAATTTTGGGAAATCTTTGCAAAGCAGAAGATAATGGTGTTTTAATTTGTGAGTATGTGGATCAAGATTCATACAGAGAGATCATTTGTCATCTCACATTACCCGATGTGCTGCTCGTAATCTCAACACTTGAGGTGCTATACATGCTCACTGAAATGGGAGATGTTGCTTGCACGAAAATAGCAAAAGTAGAAAAGAGCATAGGTAAGACTGGACCAAAAATCTTTTAAATTATTTTCTTTATTGAGGAAAAATATTTAATGTGGTGCTATATAAAAACTTTAAGCCTGGCATAGTGGCACATGCTTGTGATCCCAGTGACTCTAGAGCTAGAAGGAGGATCTCAAGTTTGAGGCCAGAGGCAGCCTGTGTTACTTAGTGAGACCCTGTCTTAAAATTAAAAACAAGGCTTGGGGTGCAGCTCAGGGGTAGAGCACTTGTGAAGTATGTGCAAGTGCCTAGGTCCATCTCCCTGGGAACAGCCAAAAAAAAAAAAAAAAAACCTACAGCCTTTTATATTTGGGATTTACTATTTAATTTTGAGGACTCATTACCCTCTCAGACACACTTGTTTGCATTATCTCTTTTGCCTGTTTTAGATGAGTAAGAAACATATGCCATGTAGCAAATAGGGTCGTGTAGCTATCAGTAGTCCCTTTGCCTTCTTTTTATACTAGTTATTATATATTGGATTTTAAGTTGACAAACCTTGGTGTCTGACTCCTTGGGAGTAGGTCATTTTCACATGGTTAGCTACTACTGTTAATCTAAAGCTAAATAAAGCAAGTTTCCTTCTGTTCCTATAAGATGCTGGTAGTGGTGCTGTCCTTAAAAATCATTGGACTCATCTCCTTAAAGGTTGTCAGTTTTAAGCATATTTACTAAAGCATGCTATGTTGACATTTTATTCAGGGATTAAAATGATGTCTTCCTTGGATATAAATACTAAAATCTGAGTTAATAAAGATTTAGCTTGAAAACTGTTATTGAAAAATTAAGATGTCACTTTTCTTATCAGTGATTCTTCAGTCTGGCTACACATCCGAATCACTTGGGAAGCTTTTTAAAATATATAGATATCTAGTTTCTTCTTCAGAGTTGCTAAATCAGTATTCAGAAATTGAGACTAATTTCTTAAAACAATTTTCACATATAACTCTGATGTACAGTTGTTCATGGATTGACATTTGAGAAGCAGTAGTCAGTACAACATGTATTCTCCAGAGATGATATTGTTTTATAATACTATTGACTATTTGTTATAATAACTATTTTTTCATTATTATTTATTTTAGACATGTTAGTGTGCCTGGTTTCTATGGATATTCAGATGTTTGGCCCTGATGCACTAGCTGCAGTAAAACTTGTTGAACATCCAAGTTCCAGCCATCAAGTTTTATCTGAAATTAGGCCACAAGCTATAGAGCAAGTCCAAACTCAGACTCATGTAGCATCTACCCCAGGTTAGTGTTTTTACATATCTTTTCCAGTATGCTTCTGGACATGTAAGATATAATACTAAGGGTGCCAAGCATGGTGGCACATGCCTGTAATTGCAGCATTCGAGGGGCAGAGGCAAGAGGATTGCCACACAAGTTCAAGGCCAGCCTGGAGTACATAGCAAGTTCTAGGCCAGCCTGGGCTACATAGCAAGACCCTATCTGGAAGGAAAGAAGGAAGGAAGGAAGGGAAGGAGAAAGGAAGGAAAGAAGGAGATGATATACTAAGGAAAATTCAAATATGCAGTACAAAGAAGTAATGTTTCTAAGGTACTAAAGAAGAATTTGGATATGTATTCTAATTTCTTAGATATTTTATACTCCAGGAGTTGCAAGATCAAGGTGAGCACAGAAAGAGAATAGTATGAACGAGAAATCAAGTTGAAAAGAATTTAGAGAAATGTAAGAGGTTAGTTATTCACAATTATATGAGCAAAAAGTGCTCCATTTGGCTTATTGTGATTTTGGTCATGGTAAATTGGCATAGGTTAGGCCTAGGTTCATCATGGATTACCTTATCATTTTCTCAGGTGGTGATCGGGGTAGATAAGTGTAATCTTCCTCATACCCCTAAATGTTAGCTCTACCACCCCAGAATCAGAGCTTAAGATCAGACACATGTGCATATGTGCACACACACCTATACAGGAAGGTCTCTCTGCACATGTGCACCTTTCCTAGGATCCCTTGGGTCAATTCTCTTTAACTCAAATACCTTTAATTATAGTGCAGACCTATCTAATACCCAGCTTTCTCTTCAATTGTTGGACTTATTTCCCCAGACTCATTCTGAGTCATTTTTATATTTTAGCACTTAGCCTTTTTGAAGGCTAACAAATGCATTCCATCTTTTACTTCACCTGCCTTCTACTTCCTATCCTCTCATCTCTTGTCCCCAAGATCCTTCTCTTACCTTGTATTTTTTCTTTTAATGGAAGATGCTGATGTTCTCAGTTGATCTTACCTCTTACTTTATAATTAATTAGTATGGAGACTTTATGAAATGATTTTCTTCTATGTCTTACCTCTTCACTTAAAAACATTAGCATCTCAACTCATTCTCCTTCACTTTCCCTTTGTCTCAGGGAGAGATGCCAAAGTCTTCTGAATCCCTTCTAAATGTCAGCACTAAGTATCAGTTCTCTTAAACTTCTCCTTTTTTCTTGCTTCTTCGTTTCAGCTGGAAATACGTTCAGGTCTTTCTCATCCTCCCTCACTACCACCAAGCCAAAAATCTCATCATCCTGAATCTTGATCGCATTCACCTATTCTCCAAACCTTATTGAGTCTTCCTAAATACTATAGTCTCTTCAATTCCCATTGCTAATGACTCTGTTCACACTCTTATCTCTCCAGCTTTCCTTATTCAGTCATGGTCCATTCTCTCTCCTTTATCCAACTCAGAGTATTAAAATTACCTTAAGTATTTAATAGGTATCACATATTTCATTGATTGCCATTCTGTCCTTCTGGGCAATGGTATC
This sequence comes from Pedetes capensis, assembly GCA_007922755.1. NCBI lineage: Eukaryota > Metazoa > Chordata > Mammalia > Rodentia > Pedetidae > Pedetes > Pedetes capensis. The sequence continues at coordinate 14,324 of VMDO01003827.1, forward strand.
TGGGTAATGGTATATCATAAGTGCATTTAACTTACATGAATCCATCTGACAGAACTGAACAAATAGGAAAAAGCAAAAAATAGTGACTCTTGACTGCTGTTATACTCAGTGAACTTTCACCTTAACAGGTAATAAATGTTAAACAGCAAATGTGTAAGACAAATAAGCTGGGTGTGATGTCACTTGCCTGTAGTCTCAGCAGTTGGGAGAAGGAGACAGGGATCTTTTGTTTGAGGTTTGCCTGGGCTACAAATCAAGACCCTATCTTTAAAAAGAAAAAGAACAATCAACCAACCAGTTGGTGAAACTTCAGTCAGAGTCTTAATAGTAGACAAAATGAAACAAACCATGTTTTCAGTAAAGTGTGTCATGAGGATGTGTTTTTATCCTCAAAGAAGAAATTGAAGATTACATTAATCAAGGCTCATATTGAAGTAGTGTCTAATGAAGAGTTAGAGGAGTTGATAAATTTTCAGTGAATAACACTAAACTGTAGTAGTTAAACTCCCACCCTCAACCTAACATTTGGTTCTCAATTGGTAAATGAGTAAAAATAAAGATTGAGCATTTGTGGCTTATTTATATAGGAATTTATTGGCAGAGATACAAATAGCCCTCTTAGAGACCTAGAAGAATCAATTTTTGAGCTAGTAAGCACTTTATTACTTACACTCACTCTGAGTGACATCTTTAAATTGTTTGATTACTCTTTGTAGTTTGACTTCTTTCTACAATTTAATGTTGTTTTCTTATGGAATGTTCATCTTTACACTTTTTGCTTTTCCCCTTATTACAAAAGTGTTTGATTTGTCTATTCTATGTTGGCTTCTAAATTTCATCTAGTTTAAATACTTGCAAAGAATATATTTTCTTGATGGATATTAAACTGACTTTTTAAAATAAAATAATTATAGTATTCTTTATATACATTGGAATCTTGATATCATCATCCATCTAAAACATGTATGTGGGCTAGGGGTATAGTGCAGTGGTAAAATTTATGCTTACCCAAGGCCCTGAGTTCAGTCCTCATACTTCCCCCACAAACATTCTTTAACATCAGAAATTTTATTATGCCTTGCACTTGTTCGATTATCCTCATAGAATTTTACCCTAATGAAATACATTTTATGTTTAACAGTCTTTTAGTCAATAATTTTAAACTATAAAGTAGCCATTTTTAAAGTTTTTCAATTAATTTCTTGTTATTCTATAAAGTTCTAAATGTTTAAAATTTATCATACAAGTTTTAGTAATAGTACATCAAACAATAGTAATAAATACAGTATAAGTTTTTGTAAGCAATTATTAGGAAAAAAGTATAATTGTGGCAAGTGTATATCTTAATGAGATAAATGGGACTTTTTTTTCCCATAATTCTTGGGAAGTGTATCAGTGAATGAGTGTTACTTATTGCTATGAGAAACTGGACTCAGAATCAATTCTACCTGGATTTTCTCTTTTTATAGATATGAATTGAAAATTTTAGTTCATGTCAATAAATAAATAAGGATAGAATTTATAATTCTTTGAACTTCTTGAGAATTATCCAAAAAGTATTAAACTTATTTTTAGTGTTCATCTAACAATGAGAATTCGCTATTATTTTTTGTTGAAATCAAAGAATTAACAACTTCCTGACTTGGCAGAGTATTTCTTGCCCAGAATTTAGGTAGATTTTATTTAAGTTTCTGGAAAATTTATCAAAAAATATTAATAAGATATGACTATATATTTTGCTTGCTGCTCTTTTACTTTGGCTAGGGTTTAGTTTAGTTGATAGAGTGCTACTCTGCACTTTCTAAGGATGCAGGTTTGATCCTCATCACTGCAAAAATGGGAGAATGGTGTGACAATCCACTCCCGAAACAATCAACCACTGAAAATCCTATGATGGTTGCTATGAGTAGGACCTGACGCGACAGCACCTAACAACAACTCTTTTACTTAGAGGCATTTTGCATAACCTAATATACTCAAGAAGGTTTAGCATAATGGTTCTCAAATTTGAGGGTGCATCAGAATTACCTGATGAGCTTATGGGAAAGCACAGATTTCTGGGCTCCAAACTGTTGAGTTTTTCTGACTGGGTGAGACCTGAGAATTTTCATTTCTAACAAGTCCCCATGATGGTGATGCTAGAGGTCTAAAGATTATACTTAGAAGATGATTGGGTTAGGAAAACTGAAGTATTATTTAATATTCAAATATTATTGTATTTCAATCATGTTCTTGATATTTGTAAAGTGTTTTATTTAATGTGCTTCAAATGTATTTTTGTGAAAATATCAGCACTGAAGATTTGGCTCATACAATATGTAAAATTGAAGGGCTAAATAAAGCTGTAGCTGCATGGTAGACCATTTGCCTATCATGCATAAGGCCTTGGGATTAAACCCCCTACTACTGGGGTAAAAAAAAGAAAAAAGATTGCCATAGAACCTCACTGACAAATTAGGGGCTTTTATTAGGGGTGTTGGTGCTAGGGAATGAACCTAGGGCCTTGCACATGGTAAGCATACACACTACTGCTGAGCTAATTTTTATTATCAAAGGTCTGTTCTTTAATCAGACTCACTTTGTGTTACTTAGGAAAAGTCCAATTTTTTCAGTTTAAGAAAGTTTGTTAATATATGACCCTATGGCTCCTTTCCTTCTTCAGAATTCTAAGAATTATTAAACTTGCCATGAGTTTGTTATCTGATTAAATATTATTACCTTCAGTATTTCTTCAAAATGTTTTCTGTGCTTTGCCTATACAGAATTCTGCCTCAGAAGTAATGCATTCTTTGATAGTGGTTAAGGGATAGAAGAAGCAAGAACATTAAGCAAAATTGTCATCACTCTACAATATATGAGAATTCAGAACATTCTAGAAGGATAGAATACCCAGTTTCTAATTGCCAACTTTGCATTTAACCCTAATATGTAAAATACTGGGATTAACAGAAAGCCATAGCATATAGTACATTAGCTAAGAAACTTTACAAACATGAAAGTTTCTAGTTATCTTTTTGGTGTACCAGAGGTTTTTAAATAATAATAATAATAATAATAATAATAAAGCAGCTAATGTTTATACAGTGCTAACTCTGTGCCTGGCATTGTTTTAAGTGACATACATAAAAATTCTTTTAGTCCTCATAACAATATATGCTGTACTGTTACTTTCCCTCATTTTCTAGACAGAGAAGTTAAGTAACTTGGCCATAGTTATTACATAGATAGTGAGTGATGGCACTCTGGAGCCAAGCTTTTTGAACTCCAGAGTCATGCATTTAACCATAAAGATGCAGTGCTATAAAAAGATGAGTGAGAGTTAAGCTTTTAAAACAGGAAAAGAGCAATTATCAAAAAGGAGGTAATGATCTTAGACAAAGCAGCCTTATGAAGGAATATGTGGGAACTTGAGTATATGGAAATTGAAAACTGATTCCTTTCACATTGTAAATGTCTTTGTATTCTTTGGAAAGTCTTCAGGTATCCTGGGGACAGTGCTTCTCGGTTTGTAGCTACTTTATAGCAATTGTGCATTTCCAGTTTAAATTTGTAATTGTGACTTTATTAACGTGTGTGTGTGTGTGTGTGTGTGTGTGTGTGTGTGTACTGGGGGTTGAACCCAGGGCCTTGCACTTACATGCTTTGTAAGTACTGGACCACTGAGCTGCATCGCCAGCCCACTTTTTTTTATTTTTTTGAGACAGGGTCTCGATAAATTACACAGATTGCCTCTGGTCTCGAACTTGCGATCCTCCTGCCTCCGCCTCTCAAGCCACTGGGATTATAGGCATGCGCCACCACGCCTGGCGACTTTATTAACTTTTGTGCAGTTAATAAGCGTTTCTCATTTCAACACTTTTTCTGATGTTTTAAGAAATCAATTATTAATTGATTCAGGTGATTTCAGTCTGAGTAGGGTATACTCATTCACAGTACATGTGATGAAGAAAAAGGAAGAAGATCTCTACATATATTCAAGCTCTAGAAGATATTTTCTGTAATAATATTATCAAGTTAGAAGAGAAGAAATGATAAAGATTGCCAACCACAGAGGATTTGGGTTCGGACTTTTGTATTCTGTTAAGAGGCATATCACAAGCCAGGTACAGTGACACATGCATGTAATCCCAGTGACTGGGGAAGCAGAGGCAAGAAGATTGCAAGTGTGAGCCAGAGGCAACCTGCATAACTTAGTGAGACCCTGCCTCAAAATAAACAAAAAATATGCTGGTGGGTACAGCCCATTGGTAAAGCACTTGCAAAGTATATCAAGACCCTTGGTTCAACTCCCAAGTACTGGGAGACAAAAAAAAGAAGTATATCACAGGATAGCCTCTGAAATGTGGCAACTTAAACTCAAATCAAACACTTCTAAAGGAAGGCTTTCCAGCTTTACCCAGCCCTACTCTCTCCCTCGGTGCTGGGATTTAGCTCAGTTGGAAGAGCACCGCTCTGCAGTCCCCGAGGTCCCGAGTTTGATTCCCAGCACCACAAAAATGGGAGAAGGACGTGGCAACCCACTCCCAAGGCAATCCCGAAACAATCTGCCATTAAAAACCCTATGAGGGTCGCTATGAGTCAGACACAATTCAATAGCACCTAACAACAACAACAACAACTCTCTTCCTCATGTGTTCCTATGTGAGCTTAATCTCTTGAATTTTAGTTTTCTGAGCTGTAGAATAGGAATAACTAGAATTATAAAGACAATTAAATAATGTACACAACAGGGCTTTAAACCTTAACTAAATGAGTCCTGAACCCATTCCCACTCAAGCATTTTTTGTGTTGTAAACATAATAATAATACATGTGCATATGTTTAAACCCTATGTGTAAATAGCAGGTTTTCAAACCAAGCCTGAACCCGAACTCAGGTTAAAGTTGGGTTCAAGTTCAGTTTTTAATGTTTGTTTATTTGTTTGTTTTAATATCATTAGCTATTTAAAAATTGAAAAAATTTGAAAAAAATGTTATTTATCTACATACAACAAAACTTTAAACCCAAGCCCAAACCAAACTAGAACCCTCAAAATTTTAAACCTGAACCTGAACCCAGTTTTTCATGGATTTGAATCCCTGTGCACAAATAATGGCTTAATGCAGATTAATTGTTTATTAAGTGGCTGCTCTTAGTTATCCTCTCAGAGAAAACCTGGGAGCCTCATCAAAGGTCATGATTGCTTCAGATCATTCAGATTTGGCTGCATTTTGGGAATCTTCTAGTTCTAATAACTTAGAAATGTATTGGTTGTCTTTAGAGGTTCTGAAAAATGTTGCAATCACTTTTAAGTCTTAGTTTCCTTATATACCTCACAGAAGAATTAAGGAAGATGATATATGTATTTAGTCAATATCTAGCCCCTGGGAAAAATAGTTTATTAGTTAAATCATCCATTGTATTGTTATTATTTAAATGATTATGAGGTTAAACAAAATATGAAGACTAAGACAGTACCTGGCATAAAATGTGCTCTGCTATATATTAGTTTCTTTCTCAAATTGTATAGTTTTATGTTTGTCTACCTTTTTAAAAGGTATTCGTTGTGAATATTAATTGCTTCAGTGTCCATGGACTAAATATGGCATTTAGTGACTAAATTTTTTTAATGATGTAGCTAATGTATTTTTTTCTTTAGCTTCCAGAGCAGTTGTAGCACAGCATGTTGCTCCACCTCCAGGAATAGTGGAAATAGATAGTGAGAAGTTTGCTTGTCAGTGGTAAGTGGTTTATTTCTATTAAGGCTTTATCCTTGGGAAGAACAAAGCAAAAATAAATAAATAAATGTATTCAATAGTCACCAATAATGTTTTATTATGTATTTTCTTTTAGAGTAGAATATAATATATATCAAAAAAAAAAGGACAATGTAAAATCACTTCACCTGTATTGTGACATAATCTGAAAGAAAAATATTCAAAATTTTCAAAATTGAAATAGAGTGGCTGGGGTTTCATTAAATTCTATTATTTAAGTCCTTTTTGACATAAAATTTATGTTTAAAAGTTATCTGTCACTTTGTAGAGAATAAAATCATTACCAAAGTTTGATCTTCTATAATTCATATTTTGTTAAAGCTGAATTGGACTGATTTTTAGAAAATAAAACCATCTTTTGTTGTTAAATGTCTTCTTTTCCATCTAAAGCAAATCTTTGTTTTATTTTTTTGTTTTCTGAGACAAGGTCTCTCTATGTAACCCACGCTGGCCTGGAACTCATGCTCCTGCTGCCTCTGCCTCCCAAATGCAGGGATTACAGGAAGTGTCACCATGTTCAGCTTAAATCAAAACTTCTTATTCATAGATAATTTTTCTTTAATCAAATGGTAGAACAGCCAGTATGTCTATCTTGAAATAAACAACTTGACAGTATTTTCTTGAGATTGAGTACTCATCTAAGCCACTTTCTGAAAAAACAAATATAGAGTTAGTAAGATTTCATTTTGTCATGGATGGTTGCCTAAACATTATTTATGAAGTAATTTAAGTTCTTTAGAAGAGTAATAGATTGGAGTATAAAACCACTTTCAAATGAGATAGCACTCAAAAAAAAATCTTTCCTTGATCCCTTTTCTCTCATTCTCTAACATTATTTGTCTCCCCTTCCATACTTCTGTCACTCTCTATTCTATATTTTTGGTGCCTTCATGTCTTTGTTTCTAGGATAGTTTTCTCCAGACTTTTCTACTTTACTTAGATCAGGTTTATGGTTTTAAATATCTCTAATTATTTGCTTTTTCCTCATCTTCCCTGTTCATTCACATTAACCCTTTATACTTGAGGAATCTCTTCAAGTAATATTTAAAAATGTTTGCCTTCTACATTACAACCAAATGATGTTTTTTATATCTACTCTTTGAAATCTTGGTACAGAGAGGATTATGAAAAGTTAGAAAGAGTATGTACCACAAACATAATGTGTGTGTGTTTGGAATAGATTTGTTCTTATAAATCCCCAGCAACACATTTCTACCACTTCTTGGAAAAGAGGAAGAGAATTATTTTATAATTATTTTATCATAAATATTTGGTTAGATGTATAAGAAACAGCTAAGTTGACCTATTATGCATAGTCATTTCTGGAAAAAGACCTTTAAGGATAAATGGGCCTCTAATCCTAACTTGTAGATGGAAGTCGCTTTAAGAAAAAGACAAACTGAAGTTTGAATTAGTTTGTAATGAACTAGCAAATAGAAAGAAGTGTTTTGAAATGACAGAATGGGAATGTGCAACATAGGAAGTGTCATTGTTTTAAGAAGTAGTTGAAAAGCTTTAGCGAAAAGTCTAACCTTTGTTTAGTTTTGGTTCCAAAACAAATTGCTCGTAATTAGGAACTTCTATAATATAATTATTACAAGATAGCAACCCAAGTGGATATTCGCTAAATAAAACCTCTTTTTTTTTTTTTAGGTTTTTGAGATAAGGTCTTTCTGTATTGCTCAGGCTGGCCTGGAACTTGCTAGGTAGATCAGGCTGGCCTTGAACTCAATCCATCCTCCTGCTTCTGCCTCCCAAGTGCTGGGATTACAAACATGCACCACCACACCAGGCTAATAGTCACTAGATGATACTATTTCTTAATGAACATTTATTGTTAATAGACCAGCCCTACTCTTGCTGGGATATGAATGTAGTTTTTATGTTTGTTCCTGGTGATATTTTTAACATTACATTAAGTGTGATTAAATTGTCTATTTTTATTTACTATATCTAAAATCTAGCGTGTATTTTTGCTACTAATATGAGGTTGTGAAATTTTAGTAATGTAATTATTAGTTCCTAACTCATTGCCTTCAAATAGTTTAAGTATATTTAAATATGGATTTTTCCTATAGTATGTTGTATAATGCCTTTATTTTTCTCCTCTTTTAGGCTAAATGCTCATTTTGAAGTAAATCCAGATTGTTCTGTCTCTCGAGCAGAAATGTATTCTGAATACCTCTCAACTTGTAGTAAATTAGCTCGTGGTGGAATCCTCACATCAACTGGATTTTATAAATGTCTTAGGTAGGGTGCATAGGTCTTTAAATAAAACTCATACGTCACTTACAACACCTCTTATTCTTTACAGAAAATACCACATAATCTATGTATTTTTAAATAGCCCTGCTACTTGAAATTTCATATGAGTAGATTGTAGTAAAGTTGAAATTTAAGTAAAAGTCAATCTCAGAAATCACATCTGGTGTTTGTGTTGGAAAATTATGAGGTTTATCAGAGAAAGAAAATAAGGTTTCTTTGTTTTTCCTACTTACTGTTGCATATTGAAGACATTGGTCCTTTTTAATCTTAAATAATAGTCTGTAATTAATACTACGTCCTCAGCCATTAAGCCTTTTTTGATATTTTCCTAAGTTTATACAAAAGATATTTTTAAATTTTTTATATACAAAGTAGACTTCCTTAAAACTAAACAATATTGTTAGTAAATTATTTGTTTTGTTTCTTGTTTGAAAGAGGCCTTTGTTATGTAGCTCAGACTAGCCTAGAATTCACTGTGTAGCCCAGGCTGGCCTTGAACTCACGATCCTTCTACCTCCGCTTCTTGAAGGCTGGGATTACAAGCATGTGCCACCATACCTAGCTCTGGTTTTTTCAATTAGAGAATTAATCTTCTGCATTTCTTTCTTTGCTTCCCGCCTTTGCAGAATATGACTTTATATATCATACTGGTCCATACATAAGTAACAGTGAATATAGTTCCATTGTTTATGTAAACATTATTAGTAGCCAATGTTTGTTGCTAGTGTATTAGTTATTATCACTAACTAAAAATGTATTACTTTACAGAACAGTCTTTCCAAACCATTCAGTGAAGAGGGTGGAGGATTCCAGTAACAATGGGCAAGCTCATATTCATGTGGTAGGAGTGAAACGGAGGGCTATACCACTTCCCATTCAGATGTATTATCAGCAGCAACCAATTTCTACTCCTGTTGTTCGTGTTGATTCTGTTCCTGATGTGTCTCCAACTCCTTCACCTGCAGGTATTAATTTTTATTTATGTATTTATGTATTTAACTAGTTGGTTAGTTTTGAGACAAGGTCTCACTCTATAGCTCAGGCTGGCCTTCAACTCATGATCTTTCTGCTTCAGCTTCCTGAGTACTGGAATTATAGGGATGTGCCACCATGCCTAGTTTTTAAAATGTGTTTTAAATATTATGAATATAATAATTAAACTGATAGAAAATGTACAATACATCTATTTAGAATGTATACCTTTGTCTTGCTTTTCCTGTAGCATTTTCTTCTTTCTTTCTTTCTTTCTTTCTTTATTGTTTGTTTGTTTGTTTGTTTTGCAGTACTTGGGGGTTAAACCTAGGGCCTTGTACATGCCAGAAAAGTGCTCTATCACTAACCTGCACCACCAGCCCCTTTTTTATTTTTTATTTTGAGGCAGAGTCTTGCTAACTTGTGCAGGCTGTCTCTGGCCTTGAACTTGCAGTCCTTCTACCTCAGCCTCCCAAGTTGCTGAAATTAAAGGCATGCACTACAAGTACCCAACTTTCCTGTAGCATTTTCTTACTTGGTCTCTTATATGTATATTATTCAAAGTTATTGGAGGTTAATTTCTTAAAACTATGTTCTCTTGTATTAAGTAAAATAATTCCTACTTGCAGCTTTTCAATTATTTCATTTGGGATTTTGAATTTTCTCCCATATTTACAGGACTCCCTCATGGATCACAAACTGTAGGAAATAATTTTCAGAGAACTCCTGTTACCAACCAGTCTTCAAATTTGACTGCAACACAAATGTCTTTTCCTCTACAAGGTGTTCATACTATGGCACAGACTGTTTCAAGAATTCCACCAAATCCTTCAGTTCATACTCACCAGCAACAAAATGCTCCAGTGACCGTCATTCAAAATAAAGCTCCAATTCCTTGTGAAGTTGTTAAGGCTACAGTAATCCAGAATTCTATACCCCAGACAGCAGTTCCTGTTAGTATTGCTGTTGGAGGAGGACCTGCACAGAGTTCTGTGGTTCAGAATCATAGTACAGGGCCACAGCCTGTTACAGTTGTGAATTCTCAGACATTGCTTCACCATCCATCTGTAATCCCACAACCATCTCCATTACACACAGTAGTACCAGGACAAATACCTTCAGGCACTCCTGTTACAGTAATTCAACAAACTGTTCCACAGAGTCATATATTTGGCAGAGTTCAGAACATACCAGCATGTACATCTACAGTTTCACAGGGTCAACAGATAATCACCACATCACCCCAACCTGTGCAGACTTCATCTCAACAGTCATCAGCTGGTAGCCAGCCACAGGACACTGTTATCATAGCACCCCCACAGTATGTAACAACTTCTGCATCCAATATTGTCTCAGCAACTTCAGTACAGAATTTTCAGGTAGCTACAGGACAAATGGTTACCATTGCTGGTGTTCCAAGTCCACAGCCCTCAAGAGTAGGATTTCAGAACATTGCACCAAAACCTCTCCCTTCTCAGCAAGTTTCATCAACAGTGGTTCAGCAGCCTATTCAACAACCACAGCAGCCAACCCAACAAAGTGTAGTGATTGTAAGCCAGCCAGCTCAACAAGGTCAAACTTATGCACCAGCCATTCACCAAATTGTTCTTGCTAATCCAGCAGCTCTTCCACCTGGCCAGGCAGTTCAGCTAACTGGACAACCAAACATAACTCCATCATCTTCACCATCACCTATCCCAGCCACTAATAACCAAGTCCCTGCTGCTATGCCATCTTCTTCCACCCCTCAGTCACAGGGACCACCTCCTACTGTCAGTCAGATGCTATCTGTGAAAAGGCAACAACAGCAGCAGCATTCACCAGCACCTCCAACACAACAAGTACATGTACAAGTTCAGCCATCACCACAAGTACAAATGCAAGTTCAGCCACCACAACAAGTACAGATGCAAGTTCAGACTCAGCAAACAAATGCAGGAGTTGGTCAACCCACTTCCGGTGAGTCAAGTCTGATAAAACAGCTGCTGCTTCCAAAACGTGGTCCTTCAACTCCAGGTGGTAAGCTTATTCTCCCAGCTCCACAGATTCCTCCCGCTAATAATGCAAGAGCTCCTAGCCCTCAGGTGGTCTATCAGGTGGCCAACAACCAAGCAGCTGGCTTTGGAGTGCAGGGGCAAACTCCAGCTCAGCAGCTATTGGTTGGGCAGCAAAATGTTCAGTTGGTCCAAAGTGCAATGCCACCCACAGGGGGAGTGCAAACTGTGCCCATTTCGAACTTACAAATACTGCCAGGCCCACTGATCTCAAATAGTCCAGCAACCATTTTCCAAGGGACTTCTGGCAACCAGGTAACCATAACAGTTGTGCCAAATACAAGTTTTGCAACTGCAACTGTGAGTCAGGGAAATGCAACTCAGCTCATTGCTCCAGCAGGAATTACCATGAGCGGAACACAGGCAGGAGTTGGACTTCAAGTGCAAACGCTTCCAGCCACTCAAGCATCTCCACCTGGACAATCATCATGTACCACTGCTACTCCCCCATTTAAAGGTGATAAAATAATTTGCCAAAAGGAGGAGGAAGCAAAGGAAGCAACAGGTTTACATGTTCATGAACGTAAAATTGAAGTCATGGAGAACCCATCCTGCCGGCGAGGAGCCACAAACACCAGCAATGGGGATACAAAAGAAAATGAAATGCAGGTGGGAAGTCTTTTAAATGGGAGAAAGTACAGTGATTCAAGTCTACCTCCTTCAAACTCAGGGAAAATTCAAAGTGAAGCTAATCAGTGCTCACTAATCAGTAATGGGCCATCACTAGAATTAGGTGAGAATGGAGCATCTGGAAAACAAAACTCAGAACAAATGGACATACAGGATATCAAAAGTGATTTGAAAAAACCCCTGGTTAATGGAATCTGTGATTTTGATAAAGGAGATGGTTCTCATTTAAGCAAAAACATTCCAAATCACAAAACTTCCAATCATGTAGGAAATGGTGAGATATCTCCGGTGGATCCACAAGGGACTTTAGATGCCACTCAGCAAGATACTGCCAAAGGTGATCAACTAGAAAGAATTTCTAATGGACCTGTATTAACTTTGGGTGGTTCACCATCTATGAGCAGTATACAAGAGGCTTCAAATGTGGCAACACAGCAATTTAGTGGTACTGATTTGCCTAATGGACCTCTAGCTTCAAGTTTGAATTCAGATGTGCCTCAGCAACGCCCAAGTGTAGTTGTCTCACCGCATTCTACAACCTCTGTTATACAGGGGCATCAAATCATAGCAGTTCCCCACTCAGGATCAAGAGTGTCCCAGTCTGCCCTATCATCTGATGTTCGGTCTACAAATGGCACAGCAGAATGCAAAACTGTAAAGAGGCCAGCAGAGGATAATGATAGGGAAACAGTTACAGGAATTCCAAATAAAGTAGGAGTTAGAATTGTTACAATCAGTGACCCCAACAATGCTGGCTGCAGTGCAACAATGGTTGCTGTGCCAGCAGGAGCAGATCCAAGCACTGTAGCTAAAGTAGCAATAGAAAGTGCTGTTCAGCAAAAGCAGCAACATCCACCAACATACATACAGAATATGGTCCCACAGGTAAGTTATTCTACTGTCATGTTTCTTTTATAAAATTCTGATCTATAAATATGATTTTTAGGGGAAATGCAATGTTTTCCATGTCTCTCCTTAAAAAGTTATTGTGCCATCTTACTTATACTCAAACTTTCCTGCTCTTTCTTTCTGGTTTTATAATATTGAACAGTTTTCAGTTATTAACTTTAGCATATTGTTTAAGGATTCTTTCAGTTTCATTATTTTGTAGACCCAAAGTAGAGAAGCAGTTAATAATCTAATATTTTGAAGAATTTAAAAACTGTATCTTAGTCACCTTTTTCATTTTACTGTGGAGATATAGGGGGCTTCTTAAAAGTATTCCAAATGAAGATTTCTGTGTTTGATTTTCTGTATGTCTTTGTGGACCTCTTAACAGTCTTTAGTAGAAAGGATGAATCCCATAAGAAGTTAAAGTATGTTCTTGTTATATTTATATATTGAATTAGTTTCTTTTTAGGTTTTTTTTTTTTCTTGCAGTACTGGGAATTAAACCCAGGACCTTGTACATGCTAAGCAAGTGCTCTTCCTTCTTCCTTCTTAAAAAAGTTATTATGTACAATTTTAATTTGTTTCAGGTATTTTGATAGTCTGATAGTCTTTTGTTTTTCTTATTCCTTTGCTCTTCTTTCATCTTCTGCTCTTCCCTTTTTAATTCCTACCATTCCCATCTCTGTATGTTCTAATAATAAATAAAAGTATTTTGTGGAATTCATTCTATTAAATTGAGGGTTCAGTTGGGCCTGTGAAGATTTTAAGGGCAATTTTGCATGCTTTTTCTATGGAAATCATGGGTTCACATAACAGTTACTAACAACTACAGATGGTGCTAAAAAATGTATACATGTTTTAAGAAAGGAGGAAACTATATTAAAATTATAACACTCAATATATATCAATAACAAAAGATGAGTACAAGACACATTTGATTTCTGCAATAATAAGAGGTGCTCCAAGTGGCTACTATAGCCAAAGAAGGAGGATTTATTGCTGTGTGAGGCCTTCCAGATCTCCCTTGTGCACATCATACACCGTGCCATGTGTCTCAAACTTAACCACAGATGCATGCATTTGTTAAGCATGTTGGATGTTCTGTTCCATACTCATGCCTCCATTTTCGTTGTAGTTCCACAATGTTCTCGAATTTCAAATAATCACTTCAAAATGGTCTTGGGCTTCTCAAAGAACAACCATGCTTCAGCCGTTTTCTTAGTCCTGTCACATGGTGGTGCTAGCATTCATTTAATTACCACCGTCTTTTGAGTGAAGGTCATACTATACATTGCTACCATCATTCAATTCAAGTTCAAAAAATAATATATAGGTAACATTGCTTAACGGACTGGGGTTTAGCTTAGCGGGCAGTGTGCTTGCTCTGTGTGCTCTGAAGCCCTGGGTTCAATCCCCAGCACCACAAAATGGGAGAAGGACCTGGCAATCCACTCCCAAAACAAACAGCCACAGGAAACCCTTTGAATAGCAGAGAAGCACTAACATAGTGCCAGGCGTGACAGTATCCAGGAGTGTTTCATTCTGTTGTACATAGGGTCACTAGAGTCAGACCCAGCTCAACAGCACCTAACAACATAATAACATTGCCTAAAATGTGTATGCATTTTTTGGGCACCCTAATGTTTCCTGAATCACTTCTCTTTCACTCTGTCTTTCCTAATTAGTGCATAGCCACAGCCTCCTGTGACTATTACCTAGTCCACTAGCACTCTTCTGCCTTGGAGTTCTTCTCTGTGCTTACAGTGATGACAGCAGATCTATGAACATTGTTGACATTAGGACCAAATCTAGGTATGGGTGCCAGAAAAATGGAAGGAAGATACAAGAACAAAAAGTAGAGTCCCTTGATCCAAACCAGTTCTTCATTATTATGTATCTTTCTTCATATGAATGGACAAAAGTTGGACTGTGCTCCTTGGGGTATAATGAGACTCCAGATTGTATATTCACGTTGCCTAAATCTATTTCAAAATAACTAAGTTGCACATTCCTTACTGGATGCTATATACATGGCAATAATAGTGAGTGGTAGAAAATACTACATCATTTTTACTCAAATGATTCCACAAGTTGAATTTTTCACTTAGATAGTGCAATATTGACTATACAATAGATATTCAATAAGATGAATTTTTATATTTAATAATTTCTCAGTTCATCACAGTTGTATGCCTGACTGATTTTTCATTTTGGAACCTGTTAGAACCCTAGATAGTTATAATAGACAAAGCCAAATTAGTGGAAAACTCCATTAATGTGGAATTGTTTCATTAAGTCTCATTTTGTGTGTCCTTAATCGTCCACTGTGCTTGTTTACATTCAATAATGATAGTTCAGTAACAAAGAATGAACAATAATACTAGCTAAGATTAAGACCTCTGCTAGGGACTTTGTACAAAAACATTTTCTTATTTAATCCTCAGAACAATCCTTTTAAGTAAAAATTGTTATCACCATTTCAGAGATGAGGACTCTAGATGAGGACTCAAATAACTTGTCGTAGGTTTCCACCTAAAATTAGGTTGTGCCAGGACTGAAAACTAGGTACCTGAAGCCATCAATGATGCTCTTAACTCATGAACTTTTTTCCTCCACTATTCTAAACAATTTCTCTGTAAAGGTCTAGAAAGCTCCTTTAAAAAAAAAATCCTACATATGGAGTATTTGAACAGTTTTTTGGGCAGTACAGGGGGTTCAACCCACGGCCTCACACATGCTAGACAAGCGCTCCATCATTGAACTGCACTCCCAACCTCTTTTGTATTTTGAGACATGGTCTTACTAAGTTGCACAGGCCACCTCTAGCCTCAAACCTGTAATCCATCTGTCTCAACCTCCGAAGTAGCTGGGATTATAGGTATGCACTACAGTGCCCAGTTTAAAAAATTAAAAAATAAAAATAAAAATGGAAGACATTTATAAATACTTAAAGATTTTTTCAGCATCTTGCAAAACTCCTATTGAATATATCTGTATTTATTAATCCCATGATCTGATAACTTTTTAAATTCTTGTATATAAAAATAGTTTACTTAAGGATGTACCTATTTAAGGTATTATATATATATATATGCCTTGCCTCAATTCCCCATTCTTCACACATAAATCAATTCTGATGTTGTACTGCACAACACTGAGTATTAATATCTTTATGGTCCATTTGTTTCTTAGATAGAGAGCTGGAGAAATTTACTCAGCTCATCAAAAAGGAGATCTGTAGCCTCAAGGGGGCAGCATTTAGTCATAGCCATAGGAAAATCATTGTAGCAAAAGCCACAAGAATATCATTTCAGTGTTTATAGCTTAAATTTGTAGAGCACATTATAAAAACTAAGAAAGACATTACCACTAACCTTAACTTCTTTGTTTGTATTTCTAGGTATTCTTTAAAAACAGGCTTGGTATATATTGATTATCTGCATTTATACTTTATAAGAGGAAAAAACTTGGTAGAGGTTAAATATCCCTTGTCTGAAATGCTAGAAACCAAACATGATTTAGGTTTTGAACTTTTTTTCAGATTTTAGAATATTTGCATAGGCATAATTACATACCTTGAGATAGGACTGAAGTCTGAACAAAATATTCAGTCTGGTGGTTTTGTTTGTTTGTTGTTTATGGTACTTGGGGATTGAGCCTAGGGTCTCACACATACTTCACAAGTAATCTACCACTAGGCTGCCCACCTCCAGCCCATTTATTTTTTATTTTTTGACACAGTCTCTCACTAAGTTATACAGGCTGCTTCCCTCTAGCCTCAAATTCACAATCCTCTTGCCTCAGCCTCCAGAGTTACTAGGATTACAGGCACACACCAGCGTGTCCAGCTTTCTTTCTGTTTCATATATACCTTATATACATAATCTATAGGTAATTTTGTACCATAATTTTAATAATTTGGTGCCTGAAAGTTTCGTGATATGAAATTCTCTTGAGGAATCATGTCAGCACTCAAAGTGTTTTGGATTTTGGTGCAGTTTAAATATTGGATTTTGAGGATCAACAAGTAGTTTAAGAAAGTGAAGGAATGTTAGTGCTGAAAGAGTGTCAGATATTATGTTGTCCAGAGTCCTCACTTTTAAGAGTTGAAGTGCCCACACTCAGAAAAATCTACTTTTTTCAATGATTTTTATTACTGTTTCAATTCTGTCCTGTAAAGACCTATACATTTAAATCTCTCTCTGTCTTTGTTTTTTTGTTTTTGTTTTTATTTTGTTTTGTTTTGTTTTGGGGGCAGGATGTATCTGTGGAGTACTGGTTGGCTTTGAACTCATGATCCTTCCTACCTTGGCCTGAGTGCTGGGATTACAGGCACGTGCTGCCACATCCACCTTCTAAGTGTAATCTCTTTTATGTTACATTTAGTTGTTGTTGTTGTTGTGTGCCCTCGAGTCGGTATCCGAATCATAGCGACCCTCATAGGGTTTTCAGTGGCTGACTGTTTCGGAATTGCCTTGGGAGTGGATTACTAGGCCCTTCTCCCATTTTTGTGGTGCTGGGAATTGAACTCGGGGCCTCAGAGACTGCAGCGCAGTGCTCTACCAACTGAGCTAAATCCCAGCCCATTACATTTAGAGCAAATGTAATTCTTCTTCCTTACAAGGTTTTGAAAATACCTGTCCTTCTCACCACTTCCTTAGAATATACTTTACCTTTTACTTCTGTTTGACTTTTGGTGTTACGTATCTGATTTATTCGCCATCCTATTGACCTTGACTAGCTCCACGCTTAAGTGGCTTTCAAAATGTGCAGCTAGAAATGAACATGGTATCACATTACTGCTAATAATTTATTTTGAGAACACGAGATATGACTTTGTAGCTTTTCTAACAGATTGTTTAAATTTTACTTCTATTCAAAGGTTTTAAAAGTTTAATATTAGTAAGGCTCTAAGAGCATTACGTCGCTTTCTCTTGTTCACTCCTCCCTCTTCCTGTCTTCCTCTCCCCTCCTAGCTCTTTTCTCTCCAGTAATCATGTGCTTTCCTCTCCTTCTCTGAGGCCAGCCATCTTCTCAGTCTAGCCCAGTCACTTTTCCTTCTAAAACCTGCTTAATCTGCTGTTCTCTGGGCGCTTCACTTTCCCCTGGGGAACGGAAACATCCTGATGCCAATTCACTTTGGAAACAGAGGGTTTTCCAAGTTCCTTTGCAGATCTACCTAAGCTTCTCCAGGTGCCTCAGTTTTTCCTGTTACTTTTCCTTAAAGGTATACTATCCTCAGTAAGCCTTTTCTATACTCTCTATCATTCATATATATATATATATATATATGGCATCACGTTATAAGTATTATCAGTGGTACCTAGAACGGTTTGTCATAGTTTACTCTTAAAAGATGATGAAGGGAAGCAAGATTGTAATTTACTTTTATAAAAGAGCAATATTTTTTCCAAAAGTAAAACTATTCCCTTCACTAACATTTCTCATTAATTTTATATTACATAAGAAATCACAGGAGTCTTTCACATCCTTTGTGTAATTCTACATTTCTGTTCATTCACTAAATTTGTGCCTTTTCCACTTTGATAAAAAAAAAATAACCTGTAATTTGAAAAGTTAGCTAGCTCTCCTTCCACGGAACAGTGGTATAGAATATTCTTCAAGAGTTGGTCATTCAAAAAAATAAGCCATTGAAACCTACTTTTACGTTTATGTTTGTCTGGCAATTCACAGAAAATGATGTTGAGAGAACGTAAACTTTTACATACCAAAAGAAATCTGTCTTGCATTCTCAAACAAAAAATCTAATTCTTAAAACATGATAATTTAGTTGGTACTTTGAAAAAGTGGAGTCAATATATCCCCATGTAACCATCACCTACCTTCAAATATTATCAACATTTTGCCATTCTGGTTTCATCTATTCCCTTCCACCATCATTTTTTTTCCTATTGTAAAGCAAATCCCAAAACATTATTTCATTTCAATAGATATGCTTTAGTTTTTATTTCTCTAAAAGGCAATGACTTTTAAATAGACATGAAAGTACAATGTCAAATTATACCTAACAAAAGTAGTAATTTATTAATATTACATAGTTCCTACATTACCTTTAAAAATATTTTGTTTCGTTTTTAACTGTTAGTTTGAGCTAGGATCCTAAAATTTTCTGTACATTGCCTTTAGTTAATATCTCTTTTATTCATTCTTAATTTAATAACTTAGATTAATTTCAGACATTCTTGCCACATCCCTTGTTAACATTTAGGATTAAAATACCATATAACACTTTTACTGAATTTTTTGTGACACCAATAAAAGTTTTGCAGTTACAGGAAAAAAAGATAAAACTTTGTTAGCACTTACAGAAATAAAAATCCAACTTATAAATGCAGGATAGTCAATAAAGTACCTAATTTAAATGGTGGTAATGTAGGGAACCAAAAGTTTCATTCAGAGGGAATATAACTTTGACAGATGTAATCTTTAATTAGAATTCTACCATATTTGTAACTTGTTCTTCAGGTTGGTGTTTGGCTGGAACTGATCCTCTAGGTTACTCTCAATTATTAGAATTTCCTAGATTTTTATGCAAATTTTTAATGACTTTTTTCTTAATAAATATCATAGTTACTAAAGTTATCTTCCTTTTTCTTTGCCTGCTTCCCTTTTTCTGTCTGCTGTCTCACCATCAGAGATGTCAGATCTGTATATCTAGTATTAACATCTGTTGAGAAGACATTTTTAGTTGGTTCACCTGTCACTCTCAAATTGAACACATCATGTTTCATTTTTTTTCCTCCAAAATGTGTTTTCCCTTCTGGACTTCTGTTAGCATCATAATAATAGTAACAATTGGCATTGATTGAGAATTTAGAGGTAGGCTCTCTTCATGTGTTGTTCCTTTAGTCTTCCCATAAGTCAAATTACATTACTTATACTTTATAACTGAGAACAATGAGGAGCAGAAAGGGTAAGTAAGTTGCCTGGTCACATGAATAGTCAAAAGGCAGATTGAAAATTTGAGTCCTGATCTGTCAAGCTGGAAAATCCTCATCCATGGTATCTGTATTATCCAAAATTGTTTCTCACATATATAGATATTTTCTCACTATTTTTAAATTTTAAGGGTAAGAACCTATTGCAGAAACAATATCAGTCATATCCCCATAGTAGATTTTTTTTCTCAGAGCTTAAAACTCAAAAGTTCTTATGACTCTCATTACTGATAAGAATATTTTCTTGCAAGTCTTTCTTCTTTCTTTATTTTGTTTATATATTATGTGGACTAATACATATAGCCTTATATGTTTGTGTTTTGTCTTTTTCTATTATGGTTTGTAATGTGAGGTTCTTAGCAATTTTAATTTAATGTTTGCCCACTTATTCCTAATGTTACCTTATAAATGAACAAATATATGCAATATTTTCCCAAAGTTTTAGTGTATTGCCTTTAAACAATGTTTGAAAATGGTGTGCTACCATTTCTGTAAGAAATTTAACATATTTTCCCTTTGTGGTATTTCAAGAAAATGCATTACATAAAGTTATTTTGGGGCTGGGATTTAGCTCAGTTGGTAGAGTGCTGCACTGCAGTCTCTGAGGTCCCGAGTTCGATTCCCAGCACCACAAAAATGGGAGAAGGACATGGTAACCCACTCCCAAGGCAATCCCAAAAAACAATCTGCCATTGAAAACCCTATGAGGGTCGCTATGAGTCGGATACGACTCAACAGCACCTAACAACAACAACAACAACAAAAGTTATTTTAAGCTACATTATATTTATTAGGGTTTTTTTTTTTTTTCCAGAGAAAAAGGGATGAGCTGTAGAAGAAAAAAAAATGACATAGGTTATATGTGAAAGACTTTTTGCCTACAGTTAGAATCATTTTACTAGTATTAGCCATCAAATGGTATAAAGGAGCTGGCATTGTAGAACATATCTCTAATCCAAGCACTAAGAGGTAGAGGCAGGGAGATTGCAAATTCAAGGCCAGCCTAAGCAATATAGTGAGACCCTGTTTCAATAAAACAAAAACTAGGAATATAACTCCATGGTAGATTTAATTAACCTCAGATGAAAAACATTTAGGGAAAAAATGCTCTTATACTGAACATGTACTGACTTTTTTCTTGTCATTATTCCTTAAATAATACAGTGTAACAACTATTTGTGTAGCATTTGTATTGCATTAGGTATTATAAATAATCTAGAAGTGACTTAACACATATAGGAGGATGTGCATTGTTACACGCAAGTACTTTGCCATTTTGTGTAAGGTACTAAGTGTCCACGGATTTTGGTATCTGGGGGGATCCTAGAGCCAAATCCTCTACAGATACCAAGGGATAATCATATACTGGGGCTGCCAAAAATATGTACACATTTTAAAAGATGTTATCTATGTATTACTTTTTGAAGTTAACTTGAGTTATGGTAGCAATGTGTAGTATGACCTCTTATAATTGCAGAAGTCAAACGTGACTAATGTTCATCTTTTGTTATTAGTATATATTATTACATTTTAATACAGTTAATGTGTATATATTTTTGGCACCCTCTATATATTTGATAATGGTAACAACAACATGTAATCTTCTTCCATATTAAAGAGAAAAATTCTACTTAAATATTTTTATAAAAATAATTATCTTTTAAAAATAGTCATTAACTTAAAATTATAAAATGTAAATTTCATGTTAGAAATATGTGACTGTTATAATCAAATCTATATGAATGTACTATAAGATTTACTTTTTTAGTATCATGTCACAAACTGTGTTTGTGCTTTTTCACAGAACACTCCTATGCCACCTTCACCAGCTGTACAAGTACAGGGCCAGCAGAGCCAGCCTAACAGTTCTCAGCCTTCTCCACTCAGTGCGTCCAGTCAACATGCGGATCCAATGAGAAAACCTGGGCAGAACTTCATGTGTCTGTGGCAGTCTTGTAAAAAGTAAATGGCAGTTTTATTTGATATACAAAAGTGTTTAAAACAAGAATGCTTTTCATATTTAAATTTCTGTCATTTATAGTTTTATGAACATTTCTGTCTAAAACTCCTAACTTTTAGCAAAAATGTTTTATGTTAGGAGTCGTACTTATGTGGATCCAGCAGGACTCTAAGCTAAGAAATTTATATAAATGGTGGAAAGATCTTCATTGTTTAATGTTAGGTTGTTAGGAAATGTGATTCACCCTTAGTTTTTAATAAAATCAGATAATAACTTATAGTTTCTTAAGGTAACTTGAATGGGAGAAGGATGTGGCAATCCACTCCAAAAGCAATCCCGAAATAGTCAGCTGTTGAAAACTCTATGAGGGTCACTAAGTTGAACCCGGCTCAATGGCACCTAACAACAACAAAGTTACTTGAACTTAGGGGCAGCTGTGGAATTTCCGTATGGTACAAGCTTAGGAGTAATAATCTGTTAGAGAATTAATGACTTTTGTCTTAAATTTGAGTTTGGAATATTTACCCCATGAAAATTATTTTTAAAGCCATACCAACTTAACGGTTTAATAAGCATGTGCCACAGGAAGTCGAATTGAACTATTTTCTCAATTTAATTTCTTTTATGATGCTGGGGATTAAACCCAGAGCCCTGCACATATTAGACAAGTACTAGAACTGAACTTCTTAAAGCTTTCTTCAACCTGAAGGAAAACTTAAGAAGAATGTTGGTTAAAATAAAAATGTTTGTTTCTTCAACATTGACAGTACTCAGTCAAACCCCATTACCTTTAATTTTGTTTTTTTAGAGCTCTAAGACTAAAGTACTTATCTTAATAGACAGAATATTCTTCATTTCTTAGATATCAAAGATTCTGTTTCTGTATCTTTTAAAATTTACATTATTCATATTTTTATTATAGATAATTTTATTTTATTGTAAACATCATAGGTTTGTGGTAGGGTAGTGAACTGTTTATGTAGCCTAGGGATTTTTAATAGTATGCAAAATTTCTATAGGAGAGTGATTGTCAAATTTTAAATCTCAACCCAGTAGTGGGGTCATGTAATTATTTTAGTGCCTCTTGACCAGTGACTTTTTGTTTTTCTTTTCAATGAAAAATGAAAAGAGTGCAGATTCCATTATGTTAGTAAGGGTAAGTAATATTTCAAGTTTTATAATACATGTATGCATACTTGATCGTAGTGTAAAATCTTATTTGTTAGAGAAGTTCTTTAGATTCTCTCTGATTATTTCTCTCTCTCTCTCTCTCTCTCTCTCTCTCTCTCTCTCTCTCTCTGTCTTTCTCATTCTCTTTCTCTTTCTCTCTCTCTCTCCCCTCTTGGCTCCCCCTCACCCCTTATGCTATCTCTCTGTTTTGGGAGGTTTTTGTTTTTTTGTTTTGGAGTGCTAGGTATGGAACTCCGGACTTTGCCTATACGGAGCAAGTGCTCTCTGCTACAGAGCTATACATGGAGTCCTTCTTTCTTTCTTTATCATTATTATTTTATTTATTTATTTATTTATTTATTTATTTTTGTGTATGTTAGAAGCTAATCTGAAACTTTCTTCACCAGTGTCAATTTTACTCTTTCCATTTGTTTTGAGACTTTTGTTTTCCAGTGACAAATATTAGTTGACAGAACAGGTAGTTTGCAAAAGGTGATGCTGATTTTTTAAAAAGTTTAAGAGTAACTGCTTTAAATGAAGTTTTTAGAATGCGTTGAGAAAAAGAATTTGAAAGAGTTAACCTAGATGTGCAGCAGTTTCTTATCTGGTTAGTAGGATCGGTATTACATAATTAAATAATGCACCTTTTCTTTTCTTTCTTTTTTTTTTTTTTACTTTTTTGAGACAGGGTCTCGCTAAGTTACGCAGACTGCCTCTGGTCTCAAACCTGCGATCCTCCTGCCTCCACTTCCCAAGCCACTGGGATTACAGGCGAGTGCCACCATGCCCAGCTGCACCTTTTCTTGTCTTTTCCAAATAAGACAGATTGAGTGAGGCTTCTTAGAGCTTGTCAGTTTTTTCAAACCATAGTTTTTAAGTACCTGCATAGTTTTTAAGTATTGCTAATAGATTCAATCTGCATCTGCAGATATTTATTAAGCACCCTCTGTGAGACTTAATATGCTTAGGACCCACGAATACAAAAATCACTCCCAGCCCTTAGGGATACAGACCCCAAAACAAATAAATTACAGTATAAATAAGTGCTATGAAAATGGTTTCCGAATGTTGTTGGCAGGATAGTGGACAGTCAGTGTAACTCTGGAATTGTTGGGAAAGTTTTACCATAAACATTACTTTTGAGTTCGGTCTTGAAGAATGAGAAGGAGTTTGCCATGCAAAAATAATTGTAGTCAGAATGACAAGTTCCAGCCTTACGATGCCCACAAAACAGTGAGAAGTTCAGGATACCAAGAGCACAAGAACATGATGAGAATAATAGTTTTTATTTTTAATATTTAATTTCCATTCCAAGTACAAATATATATGCTATAGTCATTGTCCACTGAGTGGCTAAGTGCAAATTTCTTTAATAATATAAAAAATGTTAGTAAAGAACTTTCTTTGTTTCCATTAGATTTAGAGCTAAAACTACTTACTTCACTGATAAATTAATCTGTAACTGTAAATATAATCTGTATATATGACTCATTTTACGTAGTCTTTTTATAGTCATAATTCTCCATCTATTTAATACAGATTGTTTTCACTGAGTCACTCGCTCTTACATCATCACATCAGTAACCTGTTTTTTTAATCTCTAAGCATGTAAATATGAAAAATAGGGACTCCACTCTTTCCACAGGCTTGTGGATAAACAATATTAATTCACTTCAGCATTACAAATTCTTCAAATATCCAGTCAATATTTATATTTCTATAGTGACTTTTTGTTTATTTAGAGATTAATTTGGAATCCAAGGTTCAAACCTTGCCTCCAGTTGATAAGTCCCTTATAATAGGTAGATTACCTCTCCATTTATCTTAATTTCTTTTCCTCCCAATTTTTTTGCTGGAAAAACCCAGTAGTTTGTTGTAGAGCATCACAATCTGGATTTTTGCTGGTATTGTCTAGCATGTTACTCTGATCTTGTGTTTTCTATACATTAGTAGTTCAGCTCTTCGATCAAATTCTGGTATGATTTTATAAATACCACTTTAGAAATGGTATTGTGTTCTTCCATCAAGTGATCTATATCTCCTTGTCTATTTCTGTGATGCAAACAGACATTGAGGATCATTGTCTAGAACATAATTTCAGTTAGGGTTTAAAATACAAAAAGCTTGCCAGGCACAGTGGCACATGCCTATAATCCCAGGGTGAGGCAGGAAGATCACAAATTTGAGACCAGAGGCAGTCTATGTAATTTAGTGAGACCCTGTCTCAAAAAGTAAAAAAATGGGCTGGGTGTGTTGCTCAGAGGTACAGCACTTGCAAAGCACACAAGCACAAGGCCCTGGGTTCAAGCCCCAGTACCGCAAAAAAAAAAAAAAAAAAAATCCCTTTTTATCACCTATTTAGTTTCTCTGAGAAAGAGCTCCCAGAGGAAAGGCAAAATAAATGCTTGATTATTTACCAGTTTTCATAATAACAAGTTGTTCATTACCACTCTACAAAGATGACTATGAGATTTGACTTTTGATTATTTTTAGTATCACTATGGACTAACATGGGGCTGGGATTTAGCTCAGTTGGTAAAGCGCTGCAGTCTCTGAGGTCCCGAGTTCAATTCCCAGCACCACAAAAATGGGAGAAGGACCTGGCAATCCACTCCCAAGGCAATCCCGAAACAGCCAGCCATTGAAAACCCTATGAGGGTCTCTATGAGTCTGATACCGACTCGACAGCACCTAACAACAACAACAACATGGACTAATTTAGGAATCGGAATGTATTTGAGGTATTTTAACCCACTATAATTGTTATATCCTTCTGGGTAGTCAAATTATTCCATCTTTGGCCAGTAAAAACCTGTTCAAGCCAGTTCCCAAGTACCTTGCGTTTCTTAATATATTTGATAGTTTCCTTGCTTTCTGACAGACAAGATGTTCTAGGATTATCTCCTCTATATCCTGTCCCATACCTGAAATCAAATGTATATCTTAGGACATCTGGTTTCTTTTAATGGAGAACGGGTGTTAATCTGTATACCAGGGATACCCATTGCCTTTATATTGATGCCTTAGTCCATTTTCTGTTATTATAATTGAATACCACACACTGGGTAATTTATAAGAAAACTTATTTCTTACAGTTCAGGAGGCTGGGAAAGTCCACAGTAGAGGGGCTCCTTCTGGTGAGAACCTTCTTGCTACTGGGGACTCTGCAGAGTCCCAAGGCAGCACAGGGCATCATATGATGAAACACAGTAAGCTAGCCAAAAAGAGCTCACTTTTATAACAAAGCCACTCCTGAAATAACCCATTAATCCATTAATCCGTGAATGGATTAATCATGACCCAGTCACTTCACAAAGTCCAACCTCCAACTATCCTTAACATATGACTTTGGGGATTAATTTTCCAAAACAAGAATTCCAGGGGACTCACTCAAACCATACTAGTTATTGTCTCTAGGACTTTTCAGTGGATAGATTAGAAATCCCGTTTTTGGAGCAGGAGAATATTATAAAGTAAAAGTCATCATAATCAGACTGATACCTTGAATTTAAATTCAGTGCAGCAAGTCTTTACTTACATCTATATCTTATTTTCTATATTTTCTATATTTTCACATCTATATTTTCTATATTTTCACATCTATATCTTCATTCTTTTGTACAAAATGTCTCGTTTCTTAATAATGTTAACAAAATATGCTTTATCTTACATCACACATATTATTGTTTGTTGTTAGACGCCACCGAGTGGGTATCTGACTCATAGTGACCCTACATACAACAGGGAAAACACTATTGTCAGTGCTTCTCTGCTATTCATAAGATTTTCAGTGGCTGATTGTTTTTTGGGAGTGGGCTGCTGGGTCCTTCTCTCATGCCCACAGCAACTGGTGTTCCCAGGTGGTCTCCCATCCAGGGCCTAACCAGGCCAGACCCTGCTTAGTTTCTGAGATCTGACAGGATCCAAAGCCACAGTGGTATGGCTGCAGGCTATCACACGTATAACAGTATCAAAATAATCCCAGTACTACTTCCAACAATATGATTATTGAGTTTTCTGCTCTTCTTTTTATTTTTAAAATATATCCCACTAAGGTCTGTACAATCAAACATTACTATGTTTTTAGCTCGGAATAAAGTTATTCTATGCCTGCAGCTGTAGCCCTGTGGCATCCGATCCCGTCAGATCTCGGAAGCTAAGCAGGGTCAGGCCTGGTTAGTACCTGGATGGGAGACCACCTGGGAACACCAGAAGCTGTAGGCTTGGGAGAAGGACCTGGCAACCCCCTCCCAAAAATCAATGTGCCATTGAAAACCCGATGAACAGCAGAGAAGCACTGACAATAGTGTTTCCCCTGTTGTACAGAGGGTCGCTATGAGTCGGATACCGACTCGATGGCACCTAACAACAACAACAACAAAGTTATTCTATAGTTATGTCATCAAACTACACATAGTAATGGTTCACTTGTGGTTAGTTTTTTGTTTGTCTGTTTTTGTGTGTGTGGTTTTTGGGTTTGAACCTATAGCCTTGTGAATGCCAGGCAAGGGCTTTACAACTGAGCTACATCCCCAGCCCTATTTGTTTCATTTTATTTTCCATTCTAAGGAATTACTCCTTTTAAGTTTACAATTATTTAAACTATTTGCATGGTTACAACATCAACTTAACAAAGAAATTTAGCGTCTGTCACTATTTCTTCCATCCTATTTATTCTTTTTCCCATAAATAACCCCCTTTATTTTTTAACTTTTTAAAATATAAATAAATTGCAAATATGTTTTATGTTGTACATTCTTAGATACAAAGTAGTTATACTGTAGTAGGCTAAATAATAGCCACCCCCCTCCCTAAGATATTCATGTCTCAATCCCCAGAACCTGGAAATATTACCTAATTTACAGATATGATTATGTTAAGGATGTTGGGATAAGCTTATCTGGGTAACCCTAATGCAATCACAAAGATCCTTATAAAAGGAAATCAGGAGATCAGATAGCAAGAAAACAATGCAGTAATGAAAACAGAGAGATTAGAAGCTTCTGGCTTGCTGCAGGCTTGAAAATGAAAGAAGGGGCCATGAGCCAAATAATACAAGGAAAGAAACTAAAAAGTTGGAAAAGGCAAGGAAAGAATTATCTCCTAGACCCTCCTGAGAGAGTACAGCTCTGCTGACACTTGGTTTTGACCCAGCTAACCCCATTCTGGATTTCTGACATGTAGAACTATAAAAGAGTAGATTTATGTTATTTTAAGCCACTAAATTCATGGTAATTTGTCACAATAGTGGAAACTAATATACATATTATAAATGCTTTTTTCCCTGCTTTACTTTTTAAAATTTAACAGTGTATCACAGACCTCCAAAGTAGTGTAAAGAGATACTTTTTTCATTCTGCTTTTACATCTTCATAGTACTCCATCATATAGATATATTATTTGGTCAATCATTTCCCTATTAATAGATATTTGTGTCATTTTTTTAAATGGACTTGCCTCTTGCAGTGAATAATCTTTTTATTTTTGCCAGTTTATCTTTGAGATAGATTATTTTATCTTCTTTCTTTTTTTTTTTTTTTATAGTATGTGGGGGTTGAACCCAAGGTCTTGCACATACTTTGCTAGTAGTACTCTACAACTAGGCTGCACCCCTAACTGTTTTTTATGGTTATTTTTGAGTCAGGGTCTCCCTGAGTTATGCAGGCTGTCTCTGGCCTCAAACTCAAAATCTCCCTTCCTCTGCCTCCCAGTTCGCTGGACTTACAGGCTAGTGCCACTGTATCTGGCTCTTTGAGGTGGATTCTAAGAATGGAATTGATAAGTCAAAGAATACATATATGTAATTCTGGTAGGTATTTTTGTTTTCTCTTTGTGTTCCTAGCAGCAACATATGTTGTTGTTAGGTGCTGTCCAGTTGATGTCCAACTCATAGCGGCCCTACATACAACAGGAAAAACACTGTTGTCATTGCTTCTCTGCTATTCATAGGATTTTCAGTGGCTGATTGTTTTTGGGGAGTGGGCTTCCCTGTCCTCCCACACCTACAGCACCTGGTATTCCCAGGTGGTCTCCCATCCAAGGACTAACCTGGCTGGACCCTGCTTAGCTTCCAGGATCTGACAGGATTGGATACCACAGCAGGTTATTTCCCCAATGTCACACAAATACAGTGTATTTTTAAATACTGGGTTCTTCTTACTCTGATGGGCAAGAGATAATATCCCAGTAGAATTTTAATTTGCATTTCTTTGTCAACTATCTATATCTCTACTCATTTTTGTCTAGAATTATTTGGATTTTTTCTTTTCTATTTTATGAAACTCTTCAGATATTACACACATTTTGTCTACTGTGGTATAAATAGAAAAGGTTTTTCACAGTTTATTATTTGTCTGTTTTCTTTCACCATTTTTCTTTTTTAATTCATAAAGTTTTTATTTCTTCTAGTTAATTTTTCTGTAATCACATTCATTAGCGTTCCTATTATTGCTTCTAGCTCTGGGTTATAATAAGGAAACTTTCTCTATGCCTAGGCTAGAGAAGAATCTTGCAATGATTCTCTTCTATAACTTATGAGGTTTCATAGTGTATATTTAAATCTCTCCTCTTTGGGGAATTTTTCCCTGTGTCTATAATGTAGTCTTAAAGAAATGAGAATAAGTTAGTAACTTGCTGCAGTGGCTATTTTTGTTTTTTCTTGTACCATAAAAATAGATTCTTCCTAGAAAAGTAAGGATGACAATGAATTTTTTGGACTTTCAACACTGTCTAGTCAAACAATTCATACTAGTTTCATCAACTTCTATCTTAACACTATTAACAGAATAATTTGACAACATTTTCATATCATAATTTTTTTCAGGTTGTAAAATTATACGTTGTAAAAAATTTAACTTCCAAAAATAGCATTTCCAAAAGATATCCACAATTGTTAGTTTGGTGTCTTTCCATATCTTTTTCATTTACAACTATAGTATATATTGTATTTCTTATTTTAAACATTAAGCAAACAATATACACTGGTCTAGAATATATATATACATAAATATTCATTAGTATAGAATATATATACTTTTAATGTCAACAAATAGATGGCTATCATTCTTTATATTTAATACCAAGAATTCCTTTTGATAAATACGAAAGCTTTTTACAATATGTATATTTGGATCTGTGTTGGTAAACAGAACTTCTTGTTCTTTGACAGAATTGCTCTTGAATTATGGAGGCCACATTCTTTCCATAAAATGCAGTGGCCTTGTACTATAATCTAACAATATCTCATATTAAAGCATATTTGGGCTTTTAGTTATTTGCTATTACAAATTAACCCAGCTCTAATGATCAGGTTTTTACTTATAATACATTTCTATAAGTATTTCAGCAGGTTAAAGTACTATATTGAGAGTTGCTGAATAAGGGACTATATTTATTTTTTGTTTTTTTATAGAAATGGACAGATTACCACTAGGTGGAGTGGTTCATGCCTGTAATCCCAGTGACTCGGAGGCAGAGGCAGGAGGATCACAGGTTTGAGGCCAGAGGCAGCCTGTGTAATTTAGCGAGACCCTA
Organism: Pedetes capensis; assembly: GCA_007922755.1. Taxonomy (NCBI): domain Eukaryota; kingdom Metazoa; phylum Chordata; class Mammalia; order Rodentia; family Pedetidae; genus Pedetes; species Pedetes capensis. The sequence continues at coordinate 44,514 of VMDO01003827.1, forward strand.
TCTCAAAACAGAAAAGAAAAGAAAAGAAAAAATTGCAGGGTGGAGCAGTTGTACAGCCCAGTGGTGGAATACTTGCAAAGTATGTGCAAAGGCCTGAATTCAATGCCCTAAATAGTGGGGGGGGGGGGGGAAGAAGAAGAAGAAGAAAGAAAGTAAAGAAAAGGAAGGAGGGAAAGAAGGAAAAGAAAAATTGATTGATTACCGTACAAAAATATTAACTTGCAATTCTGAAGATAAAATTTGAGCAGACTTATTTTTCCCACTACCTGGCTACTACAAATATTAGAGAAAATTTTACCAATCTGCTAGCTGCCAAAAGACCGCTTCACTTTGTATTGTATATAATTTTATTTTTAAAACCTGTGTTTTTATTTTTAAAGTAGTTCTAGTTTCATAGCAAAATTCAGTAGAAAGTATAAAGTTACCATATACTCCCTCCCCTCACAAATGTACAACTTCCTCCACTATCAGTATCTCTATCAGAGTAGTACTTTTGTATCATTGGTCATACATTGACATATTACTGTTTACCCAAAGTCCATAGTTAACATGATGTTTCACTCTAAATATTGTCCATTTTGTGGGTTTTGACAAAAGTATAATGACATGTATCTATCACTGTTAGAGTTCTATATGAAATTGTTCTATTATCCTAAAAATAATCTGTGTTCTGCCTCTTCATCCCTTCTTTCCACAACCGATTTCAATTTTTATTTTAATTATTAAGTTGTTGTTGCTAAGTGTTGTCAAGTCTGTGTCCGACTCATAGCAACCCTACGTATAACAGGCAAAACAGTATTGTTAGTGCTTCTCTGCTATTCATAGGGTTTTCAGTGGCTGATTGTTTTTTGGGAGTGGGCTGCCAGGTTCTTCTTCCAAAATTATTAAGTTAAGCATCTTTAAATATGATTATTTTTCCTCTGTGAATTACTTGCTCATGTCGTATTGCTCGGTCTTTATTGGTCTTCCTAAAAGCTTATAATACTTCTCTGTATATTAAAAATATCCATTCTTCATTATATGCTAATCCATTTTTCTTCAGGCTTTAGCCATATTTTATATAGAATTTAAATCTTTGTTATGGTTTTTATGTCAGGCTTAGAAAGACCGTCCCAACTCCTAGATCATAAAGTACACTTTTAGTGCCTTTCAGTTCTTTAATATTTAAACTTTTTGATGCATCTATAATTTAGTTTGATATATAAAATGAGGTATGAATCTAGCTTAATTCTTTTCTAAATGACTAACTTATTGGCCCACGCGTTTCTGTCAGCTTGTTGTACTGTGGGAGTTTGTGAGTTGCTGTGATGCTGAAAGCTATGCCACCAATATTTCAGATACTAGCAGGGCTACCCCTGGTAGACAAGTTTCAGCTGAGGTTCCAGACTAGGGTAGACGAGGGAGAAGGACCCAGCAGCCCACTCCCAAAACAATTAGCCATCGGAAACGCTCCAAATAGCAGAGAAGCACTGTCAAATATAGTGCCACACAGTGAGCCTGTGGAAGGAATCCAAAAGACGACTTGGGAAGAGTTGCCTTCTCAAAGTAGAATCAACCGTAATGGCAAGAATGCAATAAAGCCTCTGAGACCTCCATTTGCTGATGTGGCCAACTCAAAATGAGAAGAAATATAGTGGCTGCAACCTTGGGCTTAAGCATAAATAGATGTGTGCTTGGCACAGTGTTGGGTAGTGTTTGGTTCTGTTGTACATCAGGTAGCCATGAATCAGATCCAACTCAATGCACCTAACAACAATTTGTTGGCAAATTCATCTTTCCCTCGGACATTTAAGTTACTACCCTCATCATATACTAAATTCCTATATATGGTTTATCTATTTCTAGATTTGTTGTTATCTCATTTGGTGTCTGTCCTTATTATACCATCGCTTTAACTATATTTTAATGTTGGACATGGCATTTTGCCCTCCTAATTTCTTCTTTACAGAGTTAATTTCATGATTTACATTAAAACAGGCACTCTGCTAGGCTTTAAAATTAGAATGATACGTAAATCAGACTTGGTACCTGCATAGACATTTATTCTTCTAAAATGTTCCTAAACATCCTCGTACAGAGCCATGTTGGGATCTTGGTTGCTATCACTTTCAATGAGTAGTGCTTTTTGTTTGTTTTTTGGTAGTGAACGTTTTTCTAATATTAAGTCTTCTCTCACAAGGAAAATGTTTCTGTCCATGGTATTGGACTCTGCTTTTTTTTTCTCCAGTAAAGATTTTAGAATTTTCTTCACATGAATTCTGTAACTTTAAATTCATTACTGGATGATGTTCTTGGTTTTTGTTGCTGTCATAAGTGATGTTAATAATGTTCATCATATTTTTCAGCTGGTGGTAGTTTTCTATATTAATAACTTTTTTGTTGTTGTCTTGTTTAATTACAATGTCTAGCGTTACCCAACACAGTTGTATAATAATGGTGATAATATTTAACTAATAGATTTTATTTTTAGAGCAATTTTATATCTATAGAAAAACTAAGCATAGTACATAGTTCCCATCTATTCTATTTTCCTTGCACAGTTTCCACTGTTACTAACACCTTGCATTAATATGGTACCTATGTTACAATTGAGGTACTATTGAAATATTGTTACTAACTGAAGACCATAGTTTATGTTAACATTCACTTTGTATCATATAGTAGTGTGGGTTTTGATAAATGCACAATGTCATGTATCCACCATTGCATTAACATACATAAAGTACTTTAACTGCCCTAAAAATCTACTTTACCTATTCTTTCCTCCCATGCCCCACCCCTACTCTTGACAACCATTTATCTTTTTACTGTCTTTATAGTTTTGAATCTTCTAGAATGTAATGTGCCTGCAGCCATTCCACTGTGGCCTCCAATCCCATCAGATCTCAGAAGCGAAGCAGGGTCAGACCTGGTTAGTACTTGGGTGGGAGACTGCCTGGGAACACCAGGTGCTGTAGGCATGGAAGAAGGACCTGGAAGCCCACTTCCAAAAACAATCAGCCATTGAAAACCCTATGAATAGCAGAGAACCGTTGACAATAGTGTTTTACCTGTTGTACCTAGGGTTACTATGAGTCAGACACCGACTCAATGGCACCTAACAACAACAGAACATAATATAAGTGAACCATATGCATATGATGCATATAGTGCATATAATGTTCCTTTATTTATTTATTGTGGCTTTCATATCCACAATATAATGTACTTTAACCATATTCATTTCCCCCATTACCCTCTCTTGTCTCTCTCATAGCTCACTTTTTATCGCTGAATAGTATTCCATTGTATGCATGTACCACTACATGGAGTGTATTTATTCACTCCTTTATTGAATGCTATCTTGATTGGTTTCAGTTTTTAGTAATTATGAATTTTGGTAGAGGGCTGCTCTGTGCTCTCTGAGGACTTGAGTTCAATCTCCAGCGCCACAAAAATGGAAGAAGAATGTGGTAGTACACTCACAAAGCAATCCAGAAACAAGTCAGCCATCAAAAACCCTATGAGTTTGACCCAACTCAACAGCACCTAACAACAACAACAAACATTTTTGTGCTGGTTTTTGTGTGGACATAGTTGTTTCAATTCATTTGAGCAAATACCTAAGGTTACAATTGCTGGATCATATGTGAAGATTATGATTGATTAGCATACTCGTAACAAACTATCAAACTATCATCCCAAGTGGTGGTTCCATTTTGCATTATCATCAGCAATGCATGAATACTATTGCTTCACATCCTTACCAGCGTTTGATGTTGTCAATGTTTTCAATTTTAGCTATTCTGATAGGTGTATCTTGCTGTTTTAGAATTCTCTGAGGACATAATGATATTCCACATCTTGCCATTGGCATATTTGCCATCTGTATATCTTCTTTGATTGGGTGTCTATTCAGGCTGTTTTTTAGTTGTTTGTTTACTGAGACCTTTGTGTGTATGTGTGTATGTGTGTTCTATATGTACATTTTTTTCTATATTGGTATATGTTTTGGGGGTACAGAGTAATACAGCATTTGCTTTTTCCATTATGCAACTATTACATCACTTTTGGTTACACTTTTGTCAACTTAAGATTTTTGGAACCTTTTAACTAATATGTAGTAAAACTCATATGTATATTTGGGTTATATTCCCCTATTTTTCCCATGTACTCATGAAGTTGCATCATTTACATTGAGATTATCCTCTTCCCCTTTATCTTACTGAGAGCTATTAGCATAAATGAGTTTTGGATTTTTTCAGATGCTTTTCTACATCTATTGATAATGATCATGTGATTTTCCTTTAAAAGGAAATACATTTAAAATACTTTAAAATACTTTAAATACATGGATGGTGGTAGATTATATCAATTAGTTTTTGACAGTTGAACCAGCTTTATCTATGCACCTGGTCATGATATACATTTCTTTTTATATGTTGTTTGATATGATTTGCTGATATTTTGTTGTGGATATTCAATATGTGCTCTTGAGAGATTCTAGACTATAGTTTTCTTGTAATATCTTTGTCTGGTTTGGGTATTAGGGTAATGCTGTCCTCATAGAACTAGTTAGAAAGCATTCTCTTTAGTTCTTTTATCTGGTAGAGATTATAGAGAATTGATATAATCCTTACTTAAGTGGTAGAATTCACCAGTGAAACTATCTGATCCTGGTTCTTTCTGTAGTTTCCTACTGTGAAAGCTTAGATTATTGATTTTAGATCTTTCTTGTTAAATATATGCATTCAGTTCATTAGCATTCTAAGTGCTGCTTTTATTGTATCTAAAATTTAGAAGTTGTACTTTCTTTTTCATTTAGTTCAAAACAATGAAGGGCATTTTAAAATTTCCAAATATTGTTTTGTTGTTTGTCATTTAACTCCATTGTTTGTCATTTAACTCCATTGTAGTCTTAGAGTAAGTGTTGTTATGTTTCTATTCCTTTAAAATTGTAAAGGCCCTTGCACTTCACTAAAATAAAGGAGTATTACAAACATCTCTATGCCCACAAATTGATAATTAGTTATCCCTGAAAGATACAATCTGCCAAAACTCACACAAAGAGAAACCAGCAATCTGAATAAGCCTATAACTACTAGAGAAGTGAACCAGTAAGTCGGTAGATGTTCCATGTGAGCTTAACAAAATTATTTTTTTAGAGGAAATATCCTATAAATATCAGTTAGGTCCAATTGATTGATGGTGCTGGCTGTTTCAACTACTTCTTTACTGATTTTCTGCCAATTAGATCTGTTAATGATAGAGGTACATTAAAGTCTCCAACTGCAATTGTGGATCTGTCTCTTTTTCAGTGTAGTTTTATCAGTTTTTGCTTGATATGTTTTGATGCTTTGTGTTGGTTGTGTACCCTTTAAGGAATGTATGGCCTTTTAGAAAATTTACCTCTTTTTCAATTTCTTGGGACAGGACATACCATGTAGTGCCGGCAGGCCTAGAACTCATAATCCCCTTGCCTCAGCCTCCTGAGTGCTAGAGTTTTCTCTGCACCACCATACTAAGCGAAAGTTTACCTCTTTATCCCTGATAATTTTCCTTGTTCTGATGTCTGCTTTCTCTGACATTAACGTAGGCACTCAAGCTTGCTTTCTGTCTTTCTCTTTCAGTGCCGGGGATTGAACTCACAGACTTGTGCATGCTAAGCAAGTGTTCTACCATTAAGCTACACCCCTGGCCCTCAAGCTTTCTTTTGATAAAAGTTAGCATAGTTTATCTTTCTTCATCTTTTTAGTTTGTTTTTATTGTTGTTTGTGTGTTTTTGCTGGTGCTGAGTACCAAACATAGGGCCTTCCATATGCTAAGCTAATCCCTTTATCTGTGTCTTATATTTAACAACCCTCTTCATTAGGTTTTATCTGTTTATTCACTTTGCTGTTCTCTGTCTTTTAAAAAATGGTATATTCATAGTATTCACATTTACAGTGGTTATTGATATAGTAACATTCAAATCTACCATATTTGTAAAATTTGTTTTTTGCATTTGCCTGTCTTCTCTGATTCTCTTCTCTTTTAGCGTACCCATTGTACTACTTTAAAAACATTGTATTTTTCCTAGAGTTTGCAATATACATTTGTAGCTAATATCTAAGAGTACTTGTAAACAGCACCCTACCATTTCATAGTGTAGGTACCTGGTAACAGGGAATTGTCACTTCTTCCTTAGTGTCCTTCATAATATTCCATAAGTGATAACACCACATTCATTGTTGCTATTATTAGCTTGAAAATATACTTAATCTGTGAGATCATTTAAGTGAATGAGTCAGAAAAATAAGATGTTTTACTTTATTTCCACTGATAACTTCTCTAACAATCTTTTCTTTATGTAGATCCTAGTTTCTACCCTTATATTTTCCTTCTCTCTGGGGATCAAAACCAGAGCCGTGGTTATGTTAGGCAAATACTGTACCACTGAATTACACTCGGAGTCCTGAAGAACTCCTTTTAACATTCCTCATAAGGAAGGTCACCTTGTGCAAATCCTTCAGTTTTTATTTGTCCAAGAAAAGATTTCCCCTTCATTTTTGCAGGATAATCTTTCTGGGTACAAAATTCTAGTATGGTGGATATTTTTCTTTCAACATTTTAAATATTTGAATCCACTTTTCCTGGTATCTTGGCTTCCTCAGTGTAAATGTAATTTTATCCCTCTTCCATCAATAAGGTGGTTTTCTTCCTCTGAATTCTTTCAGGACTTTTTGTCTTTGGCTTTTAGCAGTTTGAATATGCTGCAACATAGAAATAGGGTTTTATTTTTTTTGGGGGGGGGTTGTTTGTTTTGCTGTACTTGGGGGTTGATCCCAGGGTCTCACACATACTTTGCAAGTGCTCTACCACTAGATTGCACTCCCCTGCCTATTTTTTTTTTTATTTTGAGTTAGGGTTTCACTAAGTTGTGCAGGCTGCCTCTGGCTTCAAGCTAATGATACTCCTGCCTCACTCTCTTGAGTTGCTGAGATTACAGGTGTGTGCCACCACACCTGGAGAGGTGTAGATTTTTAAATATTTATCTTGTTTGGTATTCTCTGAATTTCCTGAGCTGATGGTTTGGTATATATCACTAATTTTGGAAATTTCTCACATGTTTTTCAAGTATTTTTTCTGTTATTTCTTTTTTCTCTTTTCTGATTTTCACATTATCCATATTTGCATATTTTATAATTATCTTATGGTTCTTAGAAATTCTGTTCCTCCTCCCATCCCTATTCTTTTTGTTTGTTTATTTGCTTTTCAGTTTGGGAAGTTTCTGTTGACATATCTAATAGCAAAGTGATTCTTTCTTTATCCATGATCCACATATTAATGATGCCATCAAAGGCAGTGTTTATCTCTGTGATAGTTTCTTTTCTTTTCTTTTCTTTTCTTTTTTTTTTTTTTTAATTTCTGGCCTTAGCATTTTTGTTTGTCTGGTTACATTATCCATTTGTTCTCACATGTCTACCTTTTCTAAAAGTAGCATATTAATCATAATTATTTTAAATTCTCAACTTGATAGCTTTAAAATCTGTGCTATATCTGTTGTTCATGGAGTTTTTAATAGCTGATTGTTTCTGAATTGTTTCAGGAAAGAAGCACTGACATAGTGGCAGGCGGGGCAAAGCGTCGGGGAGTGTTTCATTTTGTTTTACGTAGGGTCGCTATGAGTCGGACTTGACTCCATGGCACCTTACAACAACAACATGCCATATCTGAATTTCTTTTTTTAAATAACTACATAAGTTTTTTAAAATTTAGTTTTCTGTTTTGCTTTGGTTTATGAG
>VMDO01003827.1:52376-82376 GCA_007922755.1 Pedetes capensis
TCTTTTTTTTTTTTTTTTTTTTTTTTTTTTTTTTTTTTTTTTTTTTTTTTTTTTTTTTTTTTACATTTTGCAGGGTTCTAAGTTTTTGCTGAATCTCAGATGCATTTCAATTAATAGAAACTGAGATAAATAGACCTTTAGTGTGAAGTTTTATGTTTGTCTAGCTAGGAGTTAAATGGTGCTTGATATATATTTGCTGCATCTGTAGATGTCAGAATCTTTCATTTCTTTGTGTTTCCTTAGAAACATTCCTTTGTGTTTCCCTTTTGTTTTGTGGGGCCTGGGTTTAGTTCAGATGATAGAGTGCTGCTATGCACTCTCTGAGGACCTGGGTTCTATCCCCAACACAGCAAAAAATGAGAGAAGGATTTGGCAATCCACTCCCAAAACAGCCATTGAAAACCCTATGAGGGTCACTGTGAGTTGGACCCAATTCAACTGCACCTAACGACAACAACAATGTATCTTGTAGCTCTCAGTCCTATTCCACTATTACATTGGAGCCATGTTGATGTAGTAAGGTATTATGGAGGTGACACTTTCTATAATCTTATGATTAACTCTCACTTTTTAAAAAGTGGGCCTTCATATATACTGTATGACTTTGGGAAGAATTCCTCAACCTTTATTTTTCTCAATTCCTCAATCTTTATTTTTCTTTTCCTATGTAAGACAAGAAGTCTAGAAGAGGAGCTAGAGGGTGCAGCCCAGTGGCAGACCTCTTGCCTAGTATGCAACAAGGCCCTCTAATTCAGTCCCAAACATTGCACATTACAAAGAGAAGGAAGGAAGGAAGGAAGGATGAGTGAGGAAGCGAAGGGAAGGGAAGGGGGGGGGAGAGAGAGAGAGAGAGAGAGAGAGAGAGAGAGGAAAGGAAAGGAAAGGAAAGATCAAAGTCTGGTGGGCTTCAGGTTTCTGATTGCCCTTCTCTTATTGTCAGATAAGGCTCTGGTAAGGTAGATTTTCTTCAGGGCAGATCTTTGTCAAGGACAAAATAACACTCTAGGCATATTTGTAATGGTTACTTCCCCCTTCCACTCCTGGAAACTTATTTTTTCCAGTCTTCACCAACAGAGTGTCATTGGGGATTCTGGAGGTAAAACTCCAGAAGTGTGGTTCACCCCAGAGAGCACTCCCCAGGAATTTTACCTCTCAAGGTGGCTCATACTAGGCTTCCATTAATTTGCCAGTTTCTGTTCAGTATTTCTATGAGTTACTGGCTCCAACAGTGTACCTTGATTGTCTGTGTGTACGTGTCTTTCCTGATTTTGGGGTGGCAGTTTGCCCTGTGGCTTCAGTTCTTTGGTGAATCTAGGAGGAGTTTTTAATGTTTAGTTTGTTCAGCTTGTTGTCACGAGAGTGGAAGCAGTGACTTCCAAGCTCCTTACATGTCTGAAAGAAAACAGGAAATCCTTATCCATTATCCTTATTTGTGTATCATCATTAAGCACAATGTAGAAAATTAGCTTGTAATTGAAATATATACATAATATGTTTGTTTGTTTTTAAGAAAGCTTAAGAGAAGCCCAACTCAAGTTTGACCATGTGGTCTCTGCTTTTTGTTTTTTGTATAGTGGTGGTTTTTAGTAGTCAGTTTGTTGGCAAAGCGGGTTCTGCTGCTATAAAGGACCAGTTTTGAAGACCAGTTTTGTAGAATATGGTGCTCATCATAGATCTCTAGCTGATAACTGTTAAAGATTAAAATTACTTCCTTTTGAAACAATCTATATTGTGTTAATATTTAGAATTATGTCATTAAAAGTAAAACTAGGAATGTGGAGAATCTCAAACTTATTCTGAACGAACATTTCCAGTGTGAAAGTTGTTCTGCCTATGAACCAGGGACTTTTGACTTGGTACTAGAAAAGGTGATAATTTGTGGCCACCCAGGAATCTGCTGAATTCATGTTGAAGTTCAAACCACCGAGTTCCTTCTGAACCTTATACATTGCAGTTCCAATAAACCAGTTTCATTATATTTTGCAAATGATTGAAAATTTTAGAGATAGTATTTGTATTCTCATTTAAAAGCTAGAATTTGTATTCTCATTTAAAAGTTAATCCAAGGCCCTTCACTTGTGTCTTAGACACATAACTATTATTTTTTGTAAGCATCTCTTTTTGTTTTTCCTCTCTGAAGGCCCATGCTTAAATCTAAAGTGTGTACTTACCGTCTCTTATCCATAATTAATAAACTCTCTAAATTTGTTTCACTCTGAAAAATAAAAATGAAAATGTTCATACAAAATTTCTGGGAAATTTTAAATTTCCCTAGTAATTTGTATTTTAGAAATAATGTAGTCAGTTTAAAAATACTGCAAACATTGAAATATTTGATAAAAACTGATGACATTTTAATGTATTTTATTTTAATATAAAGTAGTATTTAAAGATACATTGAGTGTTATAAAGCTGCCATCTTGTTGATTTGAGTAGAAATTTTTAATCCATGATACTGTCTTCAATAAGGAATGCTTAATTCTAGGTAAATTGCCAATTTACGTTGAACTTGACCAGTAATTAGAATGGTCAACAATGTTGAATACATGTCAGTAGGAGAATAAAATTGAAATTAATTCTGTAGCATCTTTTGTCTTAATTTTATGGTTATAAAACCAGACAAGGTCCTCAGAGGGTTATGTTTTGCTCCTTAAAGTTTTGCTAGCAGAGTAGCTGGCACATAAAAGGCTTTTAATTAACACTTCTTCAGTGAGTTTAAGTGAATAAAGTTTAACCAGCTTGATTCTGAAGTCACCAATTCTGTGCTGAACTAGCTTGCTGGCATCTGTCATTTTCAGTTCTCAAGAAAACCAATCACCATCTTGCTGTTTTTAAGTTTATAAAAGATTTTCTGAAGCTGGGCGCGGTAATGCACGCTCGTAATCCCAGTGGTTTAGGAAGCGGAGGCAAGAGGATCGCAAGTTCAAGACCAGAGGCAGTATGCTTAATTTGGCGAGACCCTGTCTCAAAAAAGTAAAAAAATGAGCTGGGGGTGCAGCTCAGTAGTCTAGCACTTACAGAGCATGCAAGTGTGAGGCCCTGTATTCAACCCCCAGTACCACCAAAAAAAAAAAAAAAAAAGAAAAAAGATTTTTTTGTAAAAACTCTACAATCACTGGATATTTTACTGATATTACTATACTTATAATTAGAACTAAAGAGCCTCTATAAATGTGAGATTAACTTCATATATTAATACTTTTGGGTAACATTAGTTTGAGAAGTATGTATTCCTTGGACCTTCACAACTGGTCTGCCATAAGTAAATAGTTATTAAAAAAAAAAAGCCATAATTTCTGCCATAGATAATGGCAGAGTTTTTTATTTTGGTTTTGGTTTTTCTTTTCTTCTTTTAATCTTGCCCTATTCTTTCAGTCATTGAATACTAAAGAATCCAATTACTTAAAGATGTTACCAGATACTAAAAGATTATATACCATGAGATAAATTTGCCAAATTGTATTGTGGTCTCTTTTAGCGTCAAATATTTTAAATGTTTGGAAAAAGAATTTCCTAGGGTGAGAATCTAGCCTGTAGTTTACCAATTTTCCTGATTTAAATTGTGCATAGAGTACAGAGAATTTTATACCAATGCTAATCTCTTAAACATAGTATGTTTTCAGAATTATTTACCAGCATTACAATATCGTATCATAGATACTGTATATAAAAGTGTGCCTCAGTTTTTACCTCATAATACATTTATGCATATTATCCAAGTAAATAATCATATTAAGGTATATTGTTGTTGTTGTTAGGTGCTGTCGAGTCGAGTCCAACTCATAGCAACCCTATGTACAGCAGAGTGAAACACTCTCCGATTCTGTGCCAGGCACACGATCTTATTTATGCTTAAGCCCAGTGTTGAAGACACTGTGTCAATCCATCTAGTGGAGGGTTTTCCTTTTTTTTCGCTGACCTGCCACTCTCCTAAACATGATGTCTTTCTCCAGGGATTGATCCTTCCTGACTACATGTCCAAAATACATAAGATGCAGTCTAGCCATCCTTGCTTCCAAGGACCACTCTGGTTGTACTTCTTCTAGGGCAGATCTGTTGGTTCTTTTGTTCCACTGTATATTCAGTAATTGTCTCCAGCACCATAATTCAAAAGCATCAATTCTTCTCCTGTCTCCCTAGTTCAATGTCCACCTTTCACAAATATTAAGGTATAGTAGGAAAAAATCAAGTCTTTAGTATTAGACATACCTGGTTTCAAATCCAGTTCTGCCACTTAGCCATGTGACTCTGGGAAAGTTAATTTTTAAAGTACATTTCCTCAGTGGTAAAGTGGGGATAATTTTGGCTTCTTCAAAGACCATGCAAACCAAATTAGACAATATATGTGAATATGCTCAGCAAACAGAAGTTCAGATATGGAGGTACTTAATGTTGTATGTAGCTATTCAAGAACCATGTGAAGTGATATGTTGCTGTATCTTTCAAGGAGACCAAGTAAATATCTAGAATTTAAAATTCTCAAATTTATTTTTATACTTTATTTATCATTAAAAACTCAGGTATATACATCATCACTTATTTTTGTTTATTCTCTAAGCTTATGTTTAGTTTATTAGGAATAACATTATTATAATACTTACATTGTACAAATTCACTTCCAATAGTACCTTTCAAATATGAACTATTATTCAAGCCTAATGTTCAATTTTTTGGAGGTACACACTTTAAAAGCATATTTTAACAAGCCTCTGAGATTTCATTTTTATATTTTGATATGTAAAACAAGTGACCAACAGACCAATAGGTTAGTAGGAGTTGGTGCTGGAAGATCAAAAAGCAAATGCAGAAATCTTTCTTTCAAATAATTAGAAGGAAAGGAAAGAGGTAGAACTGAAGACAAGTGGTTTTGGCTGTCCTCCATTTGGACCCCTCTCCTATACTGGGATATTTCCCACAATTTGAATTTTAGTAGGAGGCATGATGCCTTGCTGTGGAAAGGCCAGAAAAGGCCAAATGCTTCCTTCCTTCCTCATTGCTTTTGACAGCTAGTCAGTCACTTGCTCCTGCTTAGGTTTTTGAGTCTTATCTCTGGAAAAGAAGCTAAGATTAGAGAATTCTGTAACAACAGTAACTTAGTTTCTAAGAACACCATTACTGATTTTGGATTCTCCAGTTTATATTTGTAATTTTTAATCTGGTATTGTTTTAATAGTGAAGTTAAGTGTCACACACACACACACACACATTTGGAACTTTTACACCTAGATATAATAAAACTTGGTTAGTTTCCCACTGAGATTTTTGGTACATTCCCCCTTCCCCAATTTTTAACAACTTAAATTGAAAACAGTGCATGCTCATGGTATTTCTTTTGCCATAGAATAATATATATATGAAACAATTAGATGTTAAGAGTTGAAGGAAAAGTTAATTGTTCTGCAACCAATACTTTTGCTTTTTTTTTTTTTTTTTAACTAAAATGTTTGAAAGGTAGTTTTTTTAATATATGGACTCTTAAGAAGGACATGGAATACTTTTTGGCCATTCTGCCAAGAACTTGAGTAACTAAGAAAACTCCAAATAAACCTAAGTGCTTTTTTTCAGCATTTCGATATGTTTTAAAAACCAAGGAAACAATCTTGGCTTTATAGTCATACTTACTCTTTGATAATGGTAGGTTATTAAAATATAATGTATTATATATTATTATTCTGTGTGTGTGTATATGTGTGTGTAACACTGAATAGCTTTTAAGCTTTTAAAGAATAAACTCAATAGAAAAAATGTACTTTATTTACTTGGTTATGTGTTTATATTAATAAAGACATTCTATTTGATGATAAGAAAAGTGATGGTAATAGTATAAATTGTACCAGTAATGGTTATTAATTTAGATAGTATTTTAATGTAGATAGTATTTTTAACCTTTTCTTTCTTTCTCTCTTTTATTTATTTATTTTTTCTTTCCTACCCTCCACCCCCTTTTCTTTCTTTCATTTTGTTTTTGTTTTTGTTTTTGAGATGGGATTTTGCTGTGTAGTTCCAGGCTGGCCTGGAATTCACTGTGTGGCTCAGGTTGGCCTCAAGTATCATTTTTCCTGCATCAGCCTTCCAAGTGCTGGAATTACAGGCATACACCACAACACCTGGGCTGGGATTTAGCTCAGTTGGTAGAGCACTGCTCTGCAGTCTCTGAGATCCCAAGTTCAATTCCCAGCACCTCAAAAATGGGAGAAGGATGTGGCAATCCACTCCCAAGGCAATCCCAAAACAATCAGCCGTTGAAAACCCTATGAGTGTCGCTATGAGTCAGACGATTCAACGGCACCTAACAACAACCACCACCACAACACCCAGCCAAGGATTTTAATCTTAAATGGATGCTTAGGGTACCTATAATCAGGAAGTTTACACCTGGTAGCCTTATATGAATCATGTTCAGTTGACCCAAACAGCTTTTCACTAAGATAAAAGTAAAAAGAGTTTGACTGAAGGGGAATTAAGTGAAGGAATAGAAGCTAATCCTTGACTTTGCTGCATTTATTTAGATAATGAGAGGGGGCTAACCATTGTAGATGTTATTGATGCAATTGAAAATAGTATGTACCTTTGAAAGACTGCCAGTGATTGAAAGTATCAGACAGTTACTATAACAAATTTATATATGAAATATTAATTTTTTCATTGCTTTGTCAGGTATTGATAAATTCTGTTTCCTATCTATTGAGAAAGCAAGATCAAAGAAAAGCATTGCTTCTGTTGCTTTTAGTTAATAGTATAGGACTCAATAGAGAGGAAAAGATAAGAAGATAGAAAAGAGGGGATAATTTTTGAAGAAACACAATAGAATCCAGCCCATAAGTGAAAGAGTGAACTCTAGAAACAGTAAGTACTTCTGACTGAGATCCAAGGGACAAAGAATAAATAATGTCCTAAAATTTGATGAAGAAAAGGAGGAAGTTAAGGAAGCACTAATAAATTTAAATTCTTTCAATACTCTCTTGTTTTTTTCAGAGACATTAAAGTAGGGCATTGCACAAGTTCACACTAAGGAGAAGAAAGGACCTAAGAAAAAAGACTGAAGCCTTTTAATACTTAGTTTGGTATCTGGATTCCAGTGATGTCTCATTGCTGTGTTTATAAGGGAAAATAGTTTTATGTCCTTTACCACTTACCCACTCAGATATTTGTGTTGTTAAGCCATAGAAGTGAATAGTATATGATGTTGGAGAAATGGGAAATGTGGCTTTTTTGTTCTGTTTTTTATTTTTGTTTTATGTTTTGTTTTGCTTTTTTGAGACAGTGTCTTGCTCATGCGGCCCTGGCTGGCCTGGAACTCACTACGTAGATCAGGCTGGCCTTGAACTCAAGTCAATCGTCCTGCCTCAGCCTCCTGAGCCTGATGATTACAGGTGTGTGACACCAGGTCCAGCTTTAGATGTGGCTTCTTAAACATGAATGGAAACATCAAATATAAACACCACTAAAAAGCCAGAGTTGCAAAATTTATTGAATTTAAGTTATTGGATTGGATATGCAAGTCATTATATAATCTGAAACCTAGTAATCAGTTTAGAAATTTCTTAAAGTATAATCAAGTATTGTGTTTGTTCATAAGATGTGATATTTTGAAATGGTATTTCATGTACTTTCAAGAGATTTATAGATGACCTTCACTGAAAATAGGGAGTTAGGAATGAAGGATGTTAAACTTAAAACAACTAACCAGAAATGTTTAGTACAGTTAAATGATTCAACTTGGAAATATAAGCAGAGAAATTTTCAAAATATACTTTAAGAGAAATGAATTAGAAATCTGCTTGCCTATTTTGCTTTATAAACATGACAATGAGGAACATCAGTGGAATCCAAAGAATATATTAAAAAGCTTCAAAAGCCTGAGGATGTAACTCAGTGGTAGAGTGCTTGCCTGGCATGTGCAGGGCCATGGATTTGATCCCCTGCACTAGAAAGAAAGAAAGGCTTCAATCATTAATTATTTTTTATTGGAAATTTTTAATGTGTTTCATTCTGACATGTATTTCATTGTGACATTTCCATATACGCATTCCATTGTACATTGCACACATAACTTTCCCATTACCCTCTTGTGCCTCTCCTTCCCCATCTCCCACCCCGCCACCAATGGCCTCCTTTGCATGTCTTTTTTGTGGGAATATTTATCTATACACATGCATCCCGATTATGATTTAAGTCCAAACTTTTTTCTATAGTGATCTGTCTTTTTACATTGTCAGCAGTATTACATGAATGATCTAGTTCATTTGCATTATTGCCATCCTTTGGTATTGTTGGTATTACTGTAATTATTTCCCAACTATTAAAGTTGGACTGTTTACTTTGAGGTCGACCTCTCTCTCATTCCTTGTTCCTTGTTGGCCCTCTTCCCCCTCCTGTCTTCTCCCATCATTGCTTCCTTTTGCTAGATCCCTCCCTCCTTCTTTCCACTCCTTACATTGTCCCTTCTCCACTAAGTTTACATAAGCTTTTCATTATGTTCCAATTTACGTATAGGATTTTTTCCTTCTTTTAAGTTTGATTCAGTTCCCACATGAGCGAGAACATGTGATATTTCTCTTTTTGGGCTTATGTTCATTCATGTAAGATAATTTTCTCTAATTCCATCCATTTTGCTGCAAATGACATTATTTCTTTTTTCTTTTTTTTTTTGATTGCTGAGTAGTATTCCATTGTGTATATGTACCATAATTTTTTTATCCCTTCTGTTGATGGACACTTCAGTTGATTCCATATCCTTGCTGTTGTAAAAAGTGCTGCATTGAACATGGAGATGCAGGTGTCTCTGTGGTATGATACCTCATCTCCTTTTGGGTATATTCCCAATAGTGTTATAACTGGGTCATATGGTAGATCTGTTTTTAGTTTTTTGATCCATATTGATTTCCAAATTGGTTGAACCAATTTTCAATTCCACCAGCAGTGTAAGAGGGTTCCCTTTTCTCCACAGCCTCGACAGCATTTGTTGTTGTTTTATAGATCTTGGCCATTCTTAATTATTAAATGAAGTATTTGTAAAATCACTATCTTTATGAAGTCAGTGGCAGAGATCTCTTAGGGTTTGATTTCTTCCTTTTTTTTTTTTTTTCCTTTTCTTTTGGTTGATCATGTAAACATGACCTATAACTTATATTAAGGATGGCAAGTTTTGTATTTTAAAGAATATATCCAAATGTCAGAAAATTTCTACTTTTATTTTTTATAGGTGGTTTCAGACACCCTCACAGGTTTTCTACCATGCAGCTACTGAACATGGAGGAAAAGATGTATATCCAGGGCAGTGTCTTTGGGAAGGTTGTGAGCCTTTTCAGCGACAAAGGTTTTCTTTTATTACCCACTTACAGGTACACCTTCTTGATACTACTTACTTAGTAGCTCAACTGGTTGCATTAAAAATCTTGATGTGTATTCTTTCATTTTTTTTTCTCAAAAAGGATAAGCACTGTTCAAAGGATGCACTGCTTGCAGGATTAAAACAAGATGAACCAGGACAAGCAGGAAATCAAAAATCTTCCACCAAGTAAGGAAAATTAGTTTATTTACTGTTGTACATAAAAAACAAATAGTACAGGGCCTGGGGTGTAACCTGGCAGTAGAGCACTTGTCTGGCATGCACAAGACCCTGGGTTCCATCCCTAGCAGTGCAAAAACAGAAAAAAGTAGGAAGCGTGGCAAAACACAAGAACAGTGAAAGGCAACTTTTCATATTGGGAAACCCCAAACCTGATTCTAGTGCAGCTCTACCACTACTCAGCTGTGGGACCTGGTTCAAACTGCTGAAATTCTCTCTTTATTTGAGACAGGGTCTTGTTAGACAGCCCTGGATGGCTTGGAACTTGTGGCAATCCTCCTGCCTCTCCCTCCCTAGTAGTGGGATTACAGAAAGGTACCACCACACCTGGCTCAAACTGCTTAAATTCTTTAGGTATCACTTTTCATATTGGCTGGATTGCATGATCTAAAACATACTCTCTAGCTCCAACACTTTGATTCTACTCTGTAGACAAGTCTTTGGAATAACAGATGTTGTATGAGAAATGTTTTGCAAATTGGAAGTACTGTGTACAATTCTTTGTTTTTTAGGAGAGAAAATATGTATTTGATAATGGCAAAGAGATTTTGTATATATGCATAATATGTATATATCCACCACACATAAATACATTCATACATATTGGTTTGCATTTAAGTATTGCTTTACCTTTTAAAAATATTCATTATTAGCTTACTTACGTAAAAAAAAAAAAAAGTGCCAGAACTATTGCCACTTTACACATGTGAAAAGCACCATTGAAAGTCAGGCAGCTAGTTACAGAGTAAGAAACCGAGTTTCAGCACATACTAGGCAGTGTTCTTTCCCCTGCTACTTCACAGAGCACAACAGATACTGACACAGTTTATCTGCTTAGCCAAAGAAATCTACAGTAGTATGAATCTGATTTTATATAAAACTATCTCCGCAGTCCCTCCATTCTGTATCTTTCATAAAGAACACGTAAACTATATTGAAAGAATTGATTGGAATTACTAAGTAATCATGAAAAATAAGGTTATATCAGAAAAGTACATCTGAACTGTAGTGTTTAGCATAACTCATATTAAGCAGTCTTTTCCTGGATAACCCATGTGGCCTGTGCTAATACATTTTTAGGTAATATTAGTTTTTACTCTTAGATGGTGTTTCAAGATAACAGCTCAGGTTTTAGACCATTTTCTACTTAACAAACATCTTCACATTATATTGAAAGATGAGACATCTACAACTTGGCACTCCATTGTTTATTTTTATTGGCTACTTACCCAGCCCAATAACTTTAAAAATGGGCCATCTGTTGTTTGTTTTTTAAGTTGGTAGATTGAACTGGGTATGGTAACACATGCCTGTAATCCCAAGCGCTCTGGAGGCTGAGACAGAAGGATCATGAGTTT
The DNA here is from genome assembly GCA_007922755.1 of Pedetes capensis. Classification (NCBI taxonomy): domain Eukaryota; kingdom Metazoa; phylum Chordata; class Mammalia; order Rodentia; family Pedetidae; genus Pedetes; species Pedetes capensis. The sequence continues at coordinate 63,306 of VMDO01003827.1, forward strand.
GAGGCCAACGTGGGCTACATAGCAAGATCCTGTCTAGAAAAAAAAAGATAGATTGGAAGATAAAAGAACTGAAACTTCACCTTAATTCTAAAAAGTGTTAAGTGTTAATACTGAAAAGTGCCTTTGCCTAGGCTGACACAAAGTATAAATGCTAATGCTAGACCAAGGGGCCTTTTATTCACCATATATCCAAAATTTCAAAGTAAACCACCTCGTGGGTTGGCATGGTGGTCATCACTGTCTGTCTGTAATATCAGGCTAACAGTCTCTGTCTCTCTCTGATCAATTCAGGCAGTCAGCTGTAGGGGGCACAAGTTCAACTCCTAGAGCACAAAAGGCTATTGTGAATCATCCCAGTGCTGCACTCATGGCTCTTAGGAGAGGATCAAGAAACCTTGTCTTTCGAGATTTTACAGTAAGTGTGCTTTGAAAGCCATATCTGTAAAGATACAAGCCATGTATGATTTAGATCTTTATTCTTTTTTTTTATATTCTCCTTTCTTTTTAAGGATGAAAAAGAGGGACCAATAACTAAACACATCCGACTAACAGCTGCCTTAATATTAAAAAATATTGGTAAATACTCAGAATGTGGTCGCAGGTGAGTAATCTGCTCTCCATACTACAGTAACCTTAAATTATTTTATTTTTCCATATAAGTTAATAAAATTAGGTATCTATTTTATTTACTGTTTTTCTTATCAATTCTGTGACAATATCCAAATGTTTATGCCATCCTCAGGCCATTATGATCTCTTAAAAGCCAAAAATAAAGTTGAAACCACCAAAAGATAGTCTTTTAACTTGTTTTATTAAGTTAATTTTTTTTTGCTGACCATAGAATTTAGAGCAAAAAGTAGCTCTATGATGAGGAAACTTAAGAGTTTATTAAGAGAAAAGAAGGAATTGGCCATTTGAATATGGTGGGATCATAATCAAATTCAATTTGACAACTGGTATTTTGATGCACCTGTAAAAGTCATGCATGTGGCTAAGATTCACTATAATCCTCTAAAATTTTAAAGTTTTTTTCTAATGGATTTAAGCAAAATAATAATTAGGATTTTGTAGATCTGTGAAAACTAGAAATAACTCTCTTGATCCTTGAGAGAGTAAATGTGCGCTCTTCTGTCTTATCTCCCTAAAGGCTGCTTCTCTCATATTCCTCCTACATCTTCATCTGAGTATCCCAGGCTCTTCCTCTGAGAAGTTATCAAGTGCATCTTGCATTCCTGATAGTCACTCTCGCCCAGCCTCTCCTCTCACCTACTAATAATTCCATTTCTTAAATATGCCTTGAATCTACCATAGTTCTTTCTTCCACCCCTGTTTTAGCTTGTTTTGGGTCTTTTGTGATGATACTTGTTAAAGTAGATTTTTCAAAGCATACTTAAAAAAGAAAAACAATTAATTGGACTGTATCAAGTTTTAAGTTTCTGTAAGTGAAAGATGAATAAAATTTGAAACTAAAGTTAAAAAAATAAGGCTGGGCATAGTGGCACATGCCAATAATCCCAGCACCTTGAGAGGCAGCGGCAGAAGGCTGACAGAGTTGAGGCCAGAGGCAGTCTGTGTAACTTAGTGAGACCCTGTCTCAATATAAAAAATAAAAAAAATGGGTCTAGAGATGCAGCTCAGTGGTAAAGCACTTACAATGTATGTGTGAGGCCCTATATTCAACCCCCCAGAAGTGGGAAAAAAATTATACTGACAAAAGTTATTATATCTAGTGTATTGAGTATTATAAATGAACAAGAAAAAAAATTTTTTTTACCTATTTTGCAGTGCTAGAGATTAAACCCAAGTCATAACACATGGTAGGCCAGAAAAATTCTCAATACTTAAGCAAAGGTTTTCAGAAAAAGAAGAAATATAAAGGTTTAGTAGCCATATGACAATACCAGTGTCTTCCTGCTTCATTCATAACATGATTTCTTCCAACTTTCTCACTTTATTTTCCTCTTTACCCCTCTTTTTTCTTTATAGCCTACATTTCAACCAAACTAAACCACATTTACGAATTCCTGGTCATGTTAGTTTCTTTTGTGTCACACCTTTGAACTTTTGTTCCAGTGATGCTGCTATTCTGTCTAGAATGCCCTTCTCCTTGTGTTGCCCACCTATTGAATATCTGGTTACTCTTCATGATTCAGCTCAGATAGGAGCTATGTGTAACCTTACCTTTCCTGTTTTTCCCTTCCCCACCGAGTGTTTTCTTCTCTTCTATTTTTATAACATGTCTTTCTTATTTAATCTTGTTGCTTTGCAGATAGTTTTATGTGGCTATTTCCCTGTACTGAACTAGGTACAGAGACTTTAATTCTTACAGTCTGAACACTAGCACAGTGCCCCAAATACATTATAGGTAATCTCTACTTACTATTCATTCTTTAAAATTCAACTTCAGGGTTACATCCTCCTTTCCTGACATCTTCCTCACTACCTTAACCTGATCTAGGTGCACTTTGTATCCCCTGTCACCCATGTGTTGCATGTCTTTGAAGGCAGAAATTGAATGTTTTCATTGTTGTATTGGTAGTACTTAGCATCAGGTTGAGAATGTAATATTCAATAAGTATTCATGTCATAGAGGGAATGAAGGCCCACAAATTCATTTTCTGCAAGAGTTCTGGTCTGGAATTTATGTAGTAAATTGGAATTCCCAAAGTAATTTTGTAACTTTTTCTTAGGGCTATTTCTTCACGTTCAAATTATACATTCTTAGGCTTTTATAGCAAAGCTTTTTGTTTGCTTCCAATAAATTATTGAACCAGAAGGTATTTTTTGTTTGTTTAGTTGTTTGTTTTTGTTTTTGTTTTTATTTTTGTTTTTGCGGTACTGGGGGTTGAACCCAGGGCCTCGCACCTGCATGCTTTGCAAGTGCTGGGCCACTGAGCTGTGCTCCCCCCCAGCCCCTTTTTATCTTTTTGAGACAGGGTCTCGCTAAGTTACGCAGACTGCCTCTGGTCTTGAACTTGCGATCCTCCTGCCTCCGCCTCCCAAGCCGCTGGGATTACAGTCCTGGTGCCCGGCACTGAACCAGAAGTTTTCATTTTACATTTTTCCCCTTGTGTTGATTGTATTGTTTTATTTCTAAGCTCTAGTCTTTCAAATGTATTCTGGTATCTTCAGTCCCCCCCCCTTTTTTTTCTTACAGTACAAGGGGATTGAACCCAGTGTCTCATGCTTGCTTTGCACTGAGCAGCACCCCCAAACCCATTTTTTACTTTTTATTTTGAGACAAAGTCTTGGTAAGTTACACAGGCTGCCACTGGCCTCAAACTTGGAATCCTCCCAAATTGCTGGGATTATAGGCATGTGCCACCACATTTGGCCCATTTTCAGTTCTTAGGATACTAGAATAGTGGAATCATAAGAACTAAAACAATCTATTAGCCAGGTGTGGTGGTGTGCGTCTATGATCCCAGTACTTACGAGGATATGACAGGAGGATTGAGAGTGTGAGGCCAGCCTGGGCTAAAAACAACCCATTAAATTCTTCCCAATCACTCACCCAGTCCAGTTTGAAATCCTCAGTATAGATCACTATTATAGCTAGGCATAGTGGTGCATGCTTCTGATTCCAGTGACTCAGGAGGTTGAGCCATGAAGATGGCAAGTTCAAGGCCAGAGGCAGCCTGTACAACTTAGTAAGACCTTGTCTCAAGATAAAAACATAAAAATGGGTGGAGGTGTAGCCCAGTGGTAGAGCACTTGGACAGTATGTGCGAGACCCTGGATTCAACCCCCAGCTATAGAGGAAATCAAGAATAGAACCTCTGTTGAGCATCTGCTGTGGTAAAAAGTTTTGTTTGAGCCAGAATGCTGACAATCTGGCAAAACCTACATACGAAGGAGAATGTAGAAAATCACATCTCTAGGGGATGATATAAGGTGTGATCTTTTAGATTATAGCATATTTTTATTTACAATAAGAACATTTAAATCAACAGGAAGATACATGGAAGTTTACCCTCATTCCTTTAGTACAATATCTGAACAGTATGAATGTAGCAGTTGTTTTTATTTGAATTTCAAGATTTGAAAGTTTGAATAATATAAAATATTTAAATGTGGTTTATCTCTATTCAGTTTGAGCTCCTGAGAAATGCAATGTTTTCTCTCCTTTTGATCAGTGTAATACATGAGTCTTATTTAAAAATCCAGTAGTATTCTTTTATAAATTAATAATGAACAATCCAAAGAGGAAATTGAGAAAACAATTCCATTTTAAATAGCATCAAAAGAATAAAATACTTAAGAATTATCTTAAGCAAAGTGGTGAAAGAGATTTATACATTGAAAACCATGAGTAATTGATGGAAGAAATTAAAGAATACATAAATTAGTGGAAAGATAGTGCACATTCATGGGTTGGAAAGTAAAGCAAACATAACCCTTATCAAAATCCCAATAATTTTTGCAGAAATAGAAAAGTCTATTATACAAGAGACCCTGAATGTCAAAAACAAACTTGAAAAAGAATCACAAAGTGGAAGACTCAAAACCTTCTGGTTTCAGAGCTTACTATAAAGCTATAGTAATCAAAACAGTGCGGTACTGCCATAAAGACAGAGAAGCAAACCAATAAAACAGAAGAGAACCCTCAAAAATAAACCCTCACACATATATTCAAATGATTTTCAGTAAGGATGCCAAGTTCTCATTCAATGAAGAAAAGACAATCTTCCAACCAATGGTGTGGGGCAAACTGGGTGTACCATATGTTCTCAATTACTAATCAACACCCTTTCAACAGTTTTACAGGGCTATAGAATCAGGTACAGATTTGATTTGCACTCGAGAGAGTCAGAGCTCACGCTTGTGAATCCATTCCACATGTGATTCTAATCCACATCTGATTTTGCAGCTCTCTAAAACATTGAAAGGGTACAAATTAGAATCCAGACTTTAATATACAGTATAAGTACAAAAGAAATTGACCCTTGCTTTATAAAATATATAAAAAATAAGCTCAAAATGGATCAAAGACTTAAATGTAAGAATTAAAACTGATAAACTCTTAGAAGAAAACATGAGGCAAAAACTTCATGACATTGGATTTAGCAGTAATTTCTTGGGATGCTACACCAAAAGTGTAGCAACAAAAGGAAAAATAGACTTCATCAAAACTTATAAAATTTGTACGTCAAAGGACTCCATCAACAGAGTAAAATGACAACACATAGAATGAGAGAAAATTATTGCAAATTATGTATCTGATAAGAGATTAATATACAGTATATGGAGAAGTCCTAGCTGCTGTGGAAAACTATCAGTTCCTCAAAAAAATTAAACGTGGAATTACAATTTGATCCGAAGTTCCACTCTGGATATACAACACAAAAGAGGTGAGCAGATATTTGTACCTTAATATTCATAGCAGCATTATTCACAATAACCAAAAGTTGGTTGGAAAAGACTGGTCTGTCATCAGATGGATGAATAGACAAAATGTTGTATGCACATATATTAGAATATTATGCAACCTGCAAAAGGAAGAAAATTCTTACACATATTTCAACATGGATGAACCTTGAGGACATTATACTAAGCGAAAGAAGCTAGGCACAAGAAGATGAATATTCCACTTACATGAGGTACTTATCAGAGTCAAACACATACAAACAGGAAATAGGGCAGTGGTTTCCAGGAGCTGAGGGGAGCAACGGAATGAGAAGTTGCTTAATAGGTACAGACTATTCTATTCTGAGATAATGAATGCATTTGAGGATGGATAGCGGTGATGGTTACATGACAGAATGAATGTACTTATTGCTACTAAGCTATTCACTTAAAAATGGTAAATATGGTACATTTTATGTTGTATATGTTTTACCATGATGAAGTAAAAACAACAAAAGAGAGATTTAGGGAAAATGGGGAGTGACAGCTAGTGGGTGTGGGGGTTATGTTTAGGATGAGGAAAATATTCTAAAAGAGTTTGTGGTCATGGTTGCATAGTTGTATGAATATGCTAAAAACCAATGAATTGTACATTTTTAATTGGGTGAATTGTATGACATTGAATTAACTCAGTAAAGTTGTAAAAATCAAATAGTAAGTACTAAAATGCTTATGACAAATCCAGTAGTTTCACTCTTCATACCCACTTGGGGTTTAGCTCAGCTGGCAGAGTGCTGCTCTGTGCTCTCCGAAGCCCTGAGTTCGATCCCCAGCACCACAAAAATTGGGGAAGGATGTGGCATTCTACTCGCAAAGCAATCCTGAAAAAACAATCAGCCATTGAAAACCCTATGAATAGCAGAGAAGCATTGAAATAGTGCCAAGGATGGTTATTTTGGTTTCTATCTTTAACTAACATGTAAAAATTATACATATTAGAGCTAGGCATGGTGGTACATGGCTATAATCCCAGCACTGGGGAGGCTAAGGCTGGGGGATTGCAAGTTCAAAGCCAGTCTGGGCTACGTAATGAGATTTTGTCTAAAAAAAAAAAAAAAAAGAAAGACAAAAAAGAAAAGAAAAGAAAAAAATTGTACATATTAATGTGGTATTTTATTACATGTATACTTTCTGAAATGTTTATATCAAATTTAACATGTCTATATCCTTAAATAACATTTGTCACTTTTTGTGGAGAAAACATTCAGAATCCCTTCTTCTAGCTTTTTGAAATATACAGTATATATAGTATAAAATTATCTTTAGTCACCCTACTTTGCAGTAGCCTACAGAGTTACTGCTTCTGTCACTATACCATAGTACTCATTGATCAATCTTTCTCTATCCCTTCCTCCCTCCTACAATCCCCAGTTTCTAGTGGGTACCATTCTACTTTCAACTTCAATGAGATCTACATTTTTAGATTCCACATATGAGTGCCTGCCTTACTTCACTTAGCATAATGATCTCTAGTTCCATCTATGTGTTGCAAAGGACAGGATTTCATTCTTTTCAATGGCAGAATAGTATTCCTTTGTGTGTATTCGTACTATGTTTTCTGTATTCATTCACCAATTGATAGACCCTTAGGATGTTTCCATTTCTTGGCTATTGTGAGTGGTGCTGCAATAAACAGTGGGAACACAGGTATCTCTTTGACATACTGATTGCATTTTCTGTATTAGTTAAGAGTTGTTGTGCCTGTGGCAAAATACCTGAGAGAAAAAATTTGAAAAGATAGAAGGTTTATTTTGGCCTACAGTTTCAGAGGTCAGTCTATAGAAGGCTGGCTCCATTGCTTTTTGGACAGTTATGATACAGAACATTATGGAGGTGGGAGCATGTGGTGAAGAAAGCTGTTTACCTCATGGTGGCCAGGAAGCAGAAAGAGAAAGGGAGGAAGGAGCTGGGGACATTGCCTTTTCATCTACTTCCTCCAGCTAGGGCCCACCTCCTAATGTTTCCACTTCTGCTCGTTAATGCCATCACATTATGCATACAGAAGATATTGTATCTCACAAATGAATAGGATGTTATAAAATAGCAGCTGCCAACCAAATCTCTTAGAAATTAAGATAACTGAAGTAAAAATTCAGTAATTTGATGATAAAGAGATTTCCAGAAAATAGATTAAATAGGCAAAATTGAAAGCTAAAAGAGATAAGGAAAAGAAACATTCAGGAACGCTTCCTATTCCTAAAGGATATGAATCTCCACTGAAATGAAGAAACTTATCCACTGATGAGGCCAGAGCCTTCAGGATCCAATCACATTCCCAGAACCCCAGCTCTAAATATTGCTGTGCTGCAGACCAAGCTTTCAACACTTGAAACTGTAGGAGACATTTCAGATCCAAGCCGTAATAATTTCCTTTGCATTTATATCCAGTAGTAGGATTGTTGGATCATATGGTGGTTCTCTTTTTAATTTTTGAGGATTCTACACTGTTTTCTGTAATGGTTGTGCAAACTTACTTTCCCACCAATAGTGTGCAAGTATTCACTTTTCCACATCTTCACCAGCACTTGTTAGCTTTTGTCTTTTTCATAATAAAATCGCTATTCTTACTGGAGTAAGGTGATACCTCATCATGGCTTTGATGTGCATTTCCCTGGTGATTAGTGATTTTGAACAATTTTTTCATATACCTTGTTATGTTGTCCTTTGATAAATATCTATTTAAATCTATTGCCCATTTTTAATCAGGTTATTTGGGTCTTTTTACTACTGAGTTTTGGAGTTCCTTAGTCTGATTATTAACCCCTTGTCAGATTAATATTTTGCAAACATTTTCCCCCATTCTGTAGGTTATCTCTTCTCTTTGATGTTTATTTCCATGACTGTGCAGAAGCTTTGTAGTCTGATAAAACTTCATTCATCTATTTTTGCTTTTGTTGTTGGTGCCCTTGGGGTCCTGTCTTCCCATTACAAGGTCCTAATGCATTTTTCCTGTGTTTTCTTCTAGTAGTTTCATAGTCTAATAAGTTTTACAGTTAAATCTAATCCATTTTGAGTTGATTTTTATACCTGGTGATAGATAAGGGTGTACTTTCATTCTTCTGTCTATAGATACTCAGTTTTCCCAACATCCCTTATGGAAATGACTTTCTCCCATGCAAAGTTCCTAGCACTTTGTCAAAAATCAGTTGTCTATGGATACATGGGGCTGGGATTTAGCTCAGTTGGTAGAGTGCTGCGCTGCTGTCTCTGAGGTCCCGAGTTCAATTCCTAGCACCACAAAAATGGGAAAAGGGCCTGGCAATCCACTCCCAAGGCAATCCCGAAACAGTCAGCCATTGAAAACCCTATGAGGGTCGCTATGAGTCAGATACCAACTCGATAGTACCTAACAACAACAACAACATAGATACATGGATTTTATTTCTAGGGTTTTGTGTTAGTTTGTGCATCACTGTGGCAGAGAACTTGACAGAACAACTTAAGGAGGAAGGATAGGTTTATTGGAGTTCATGATTTAGAGGATCACAGTCCATGATGATGGAGAAGCATGGCAAGTAGCTGGTGGTGGAGCAGGTGGTCCAGGCCTGTGGATCTGGATAAAAGCCTCCAAAGACTCGCATTCATGGACGCCCTTCTGCAAAGCTAGGTCCCACCTCCCAACATTCTGTAGCCACCCCCAACAGCACCACTACCTGGGGACCAAAGATTCACGGCCATCCCATAATGCAAAATGCTTTCAATCTAATTTCAAGAGTCCACAAACAGTTAATAGTTCTCAGCCATCTTCAAAAATCCACTCCAAGCCCAGAGCCAACACTGAGACTCAAGGCAGACTTAACTGTGAACCCCTGTAAAACAAAAAACCAGGTCATATACTGCCAAATACAGTGGCATGAAGTAAGCATTCCCATTCCAAAAGGGGAGAATGGGGCACAGAAAGGATAGATTGATCCAAAGCAAGACCTATACCCTGCTGGACAAACAAACTGTCAATCTGTGTCTGGCATCTGACATGTACAACATCATCCAGCATCATCTGGGCTCAAACAGGCTTGGATAGCTCCACATCCATTGCCCTTGTTAGGTTGGCTCCCCTCATTGTTGATAGCTTTCCTCAGCAGAACTTCCACATTTAAGGTGTCACAATATCCAGGAATCTCCATTGGTGCTAAGGCTTCAACCTCAAAGCTTCATGCATCAAGCCCTCAGGGCATCTCCACAGAGAATTTGACACTGGTACACATTGCATGGCCTTATAGGATGTTTTCTGGAACTTTGGTGGCAGCTTCCATAACCCCTTAACTCTTACATTCTATATGCCTATAAAATGAACAACAGATGGAAACACCATGGTTTGCTACTAGTCTGAGTAGTTGTTATTGTTAGGTGCCTTCAAGTAGGGTCCGACTCCCAGTGACCCTGTGTACAACAGAACAAAACACTCCCTGATTCTGTGTCAAGCACATGATGTTTTTTATGTTTAAGCACATTCTTATAGCCAGTGCGTCAATCCATCTAGTTGAGGGTCTTCCTTTTTTTCATTAACCTGCCACTCTCCCAAACATGATGTCCTTCTCCAGGGATTGGTCCTTCCTGACATGTCCAAAATATGTAAGATGCAGTCTACCCACCCTTGATTCCAGGGAGCACTCTGGTTGAACTTCTTCTAGGACAGATCTGTTGATTCTTTTGGCAGTTCATGGTATATTTAATATTCTTCAGCACCATAATCCAGAAGCATCGATTCTTCTCCTGTCTCCTTTATTCAGTGTCCAGTTTTCAAACCATATGATGGGACTGAAAATATCATGGCATGAGTCAGGTACACCTTCGTCTTCAATGTGACATCTTTACTTTCCAACATTATAGAGGTCTTTTGCAAAGGATTTTCCCAGTGCAACATGTCTTTTAATTTCTTGACTGCTGCCTCCATGGGTATTGATTGTAGAACCAAGTAGCACAAAATCTTGGACAACCTCAATCTTTTTTCCATTTTTCCTGAAGTTGTGTACTGACCCAGTTGTAAGGATTTTTGTTTTGTTGATACTGAGATGCAATCCATACCAAGACTGTGTTCTTTGATGCTCGCTAGTAAATGTTTCAAATCCTTTTCACTTTCAGCAAGCAACTTTTACCATCTTTATAATGCAGGTAGTCAATGAGACTTCCTCCAATCATAATGCCATATTCTTGCTCATAAAGTCCATCTTCTCAGATTATTTGCTCAGCATAGAGATTGAAGAGGTATGATTTAAGGATATAGCCCTGACACACACTTTTCTTGACTTTAAACCAGGCAGTGTTTCCTTGTGCTGTTCAAATGACTGCCTCCTGGTCCCATGTATAGATTTGTCATGAGTACAATTAAGTGCTCTGATATTCCCATTCTTCACAATGTTATTCATAATTTATTATGACCCTCACAGTCAAATGCCTTTGCATAGTCAATAAAACCTTAGATAGACATTTTTCTCATATTCTCTGCTTTCGGCTAGTATCCCATCTGACATCAGCAGTGATATCCCTGGTTACACACCCTCTTCTGAATCTGCCTTGAATTTTGGGCAGTTCCCTATCTATGTACTTCTGCAGTCACTTTTGAATGATCTTTAGCAAAATTTTACTTGTGTGTGATATTAATGATACCATTCAGTAGTTTCCACATTTAATCAGATCCCCTTTCTTGGGAATAGGCACAAATATGGACCTCTTCCAATAAGTTGGCCAGGTAGCTGTTTTCCAACTCTCTTCGCCTAGACGTGTGAGCACCTCCAGTTCTGTATCTGTTTGGTGAAACATCTCAATTGGTATTCCATCAATTCCTGGAGCTTTGTGTTTAGCCAATTCCTTCAAGGCAGCTTCTCCTTGGTCCTTCAATACCTTTGGTTCCTGATCATATGCAGCCTCTTGAAATGATTGATCATTCACCAATTATTTTTGATATAATGATTCTGTGTGTTCCTTTCATCTTTTTTTTATGTTTCCTGCATCATTTAATATTTTTCCTGTAGAATCCTTCACTATTGCCACTTGAGACTTGAATTTTTTTCTTCAATTCTTTAAGCTTGAGAAAAAACAGCATATTCTTCCCTTTTGGTTGTCTATCTACAGCTTTTTACACGTCACAGTACTTGATTTTGTCTTCACAAACTGCCCTTTGAAATCTTTTGTTTAATTCTTTAACTTCATTATGTCTTCCTTTTACTTTAGCTGCCTGTCACTTAAGGGCAAGTTTCAGAGTCTCTTTTGACTTGTACTTTAGTTTTGTCTTTTTTTATTTTCCTTTCCTTCTGAGTAGTATCTTTGATGTCATGCCACAACTAGTCTGGTCTTCAATCAATAGTGTCTAATATCAAATCTGTTCTAGAGATGGTCTCTGAACTTAGGTGGGATATACTTAAGGTCATACTTTAGCTCTTGTACACTTTTTCTAATTTTCATCAATTTCAATTTGAACCTACAGATAAACAGTTGATGGTCTGATCCACACTCAGTATCTGATCTTGTTCTGACTTTTGATATAGAGGTTTTCCATCGTCTCTTTCCACAAAGGTAGTTAATTTGGTTCCTGTATGTTCCATCTGGTGAATTCCATCTGTATAGTTACTGTTTATGTTGATGAAAAAAATGTATTTGCAATGAAAAGGCCATTAGTCTGACAAAATTCTATCATGTGATCTGTAGCATTGTTTTTGTCACCAAGGATGTATTTTCCAAATACTGAGCCTTCTTTGTTTTTGCATTCTAGTCATCAATAATTACCAATATATCCTGATTTCATGTTCAATCAATTTCAGATTGCAGAAGCTTGTAAAAATTTTACCTATCTTCAATTGTGCCTGCAGCCATAGCCCTGTGGCATCCGATCCCATCAGATCTCGGAAGCTAAGCAGGGTCGGGCCTGGTTAGTACCTGGATGGGAGACCGCCTGGGAACACCAGAAGCTGTAGGCCTGGGAGAAGGACCTGGCAACCCCCTCCCAAAAATCAATCTGCCATTGAAAACCCTATGAACAGCAGAGAAGCACTGACAATAGTGTTTCCCCTGTTGTACAGAGGGTCGCTATGAGTCAGATACCGACTCAACGGCACCTAACAACAACAACAATCTTCAATTGTGGCCTTACTGGTGGGTGCATAAATTTGAATAATAGTGATATCTGGCCTTCCTTGCAGGCATATAGATATTATTCTGTCACTGACAACATTGTATTTCAGGAAAGATCTTGAGATTTCTTTTTTGATGATGTATGCAACCTCATTTTTATTTAGTCTGTCATTCCAATCATCATAGACCATATGATTATCTGATTCAAAATGGCCTATTGCCAAGCCATTTTAGCTCATTGATGCCTAGAATGTTGATGTTTATGTGCTCCATTTCCCTGTGACAATTTATAAATTTCCTAGATCCATACTATGTACATTCCACATTCAGATTATTAATGGATGTTTAAAGTTGTTCTTTCTCATTTTGAGTCATGCCACATCAGCAAATGGAAGTTCCTGGGCTTTACTCCATTTTTGTCATTAACGACGGCTCTACTTTGACGGGGCTGGGATTTAGCTCCATTGGTAGAATGCAGTTCTGCAGTCTCTGAGATCCTGAGTTCGATTCCTAGCACCACAAAAATGGGAGAAGGACATGGCAATCCACTCCCAAGGCTATCCCAAAACAGCCATTAAAAACCCTGTGAGGGTTGCTATGAGTTGGATACAACTCAACAGCACCTAACAACAACAACTACTACTTTGAAGAGACAACTCTTTCCCAGTCATCTTTTAAGTGCCTTTCAGCCTGGGACGCTCATTTTCCTGCACTATATCTGAGAGTGTTTCTCCACGCCTCATGGGGTTTTCAATGGCTAATTGTTTCAGGAGTTGGTTAGTCATGTCCTTCTCCCTAGTCTGTCTTAGTCTAGAAGCTCAATTAACACCTTGTCCACCATGGGTGACCCTGCTGGTATCTATAATACTGGTGGCATAACTTTCAGCATCACAGCAACATACAATCCCCACAGTATGGCAAATTGACAGACAAGTGGGGGAGTTTGAGCAGTAGCCTCACCCTTTTGAACTACAGCTGCTACTAGGGCCTGTGTGTACTCAGACTGGGCATTTCCTTTCTAGTAAAAGACTTTCAAATGAATTTGCCCTTTTACACCCAGGATCCTTAAATAGGAAGGGTCTGTCCCCTCAGGCCATCTTTATTGTCCTGGCACAAAATGCTTGGCTTTTCTTTACTGGTGCCTGTCTCTTTAACAGTTACTGCCTCATTGCTCAAGCTGGTCTTGTTCTGCAGCAACTTTAAACTTGCCCTTGCTTTCATGATTTTTTTTTTCCCTTTTTAAACAGCTTATTTTCAAACCTTTCTGTTCTGCAATTTTTTTCTGTTTTTTTTTCCATGATAAATATGGCTAAAAGTCGCAAGCAACAGCAATGTAATGTCCCTAATATCTTGCAGTAATACAATATATATATTTTTTTTCTCTGCCAAGTTAGTCCATTACTTTTGAATTCAGTCTCACTCAAATCTTTAGGACAAGGACAGACCAGAGACAAGGTCTTTGCCAGATATAACACAAATGGCCTCTAGTCCAATTCTTAATATAGTCCTCATTTTCTTCTGAAGCCCTGTGAGCCCCTTCTTTCTGTCACATTTCTGCCATCAATCTGATCTTCCAAACTCTCATCAGAACTGTCCTTCCACTTAGTGTTCCAGGGCTACTCTTGCCTGTGTGTCCAAACCCTTCTAAACTTTTCCCTCAAACAAGTTCTAATAGCCTGAGAACCATGTCTACAGCCATAACATCCTGAACTGGTCCGATCTCTTCTGATCTCAGAAACTAAGTAGGATTGGGTCTGATTAGTCCTTGGATAGGAGACCGCCTGGGAATACCAGATGCTATTGTCCTGGGAAAAGGACCTGGCACCCCACTCTGGAAACAGCCATCAAAAACCCTATGAATAGTAGAGAAGCACTCACATAGTACCAGGCGTGAGACGGTGTTGGGGAATGTTTTGTCTCTTGTACATAGAATCTGTGAGTTGGACCTGACTCAAGGGCACCAAACAGCCACCACCACAAGAAGAAGAATGTCATGGTCAGGTTTCACACAGCAACAACCTCACTCTTGGTACTGTTTTCTTTGTTAGTCAGTTTGTGCATCGCTGTGGCAAAGAACCTGACAGAACAACTTAAGGAGGAACACTATGTTTATTGGATCACAGTCCATAATGGCAGAGAGAGACCTGGCAGAGCAGGTGGACTGGGACTGTAGCACATAAACTCTCATCTTGGTTATCAGGAGCAGAAAGAGCTGCCAGAACTGGGTAATCTTATAAAACCTCCAAAGGCCTGCCGCCAGAGATCCACTTCTGCAAAGCTGGGTCACACCTCCCAAAGTTCCATAGGCTTCACAAAGAGCGCCATCCCTTGGGGCCCAAATGTTCAAACACATGCCCTTTCAGGGACATTTTTAGGTTCAACCATAGTAGCTCTCATTCTGTTCTTTTTATCCATGCATCTGTTTTTATATCAACAACAGGCTGTTTTGATTACTAGAGCTTTGTAGTATATTTTGAAGATGAGTGTTTTCTTATTTTCATTGAAGTAGACCTTTCAGTCTGGAGATTCATGTCTTTTAGATATGGAAAGTGTTATTGTATGTTTCTTTTCCTTTCCTCTTTTCATTTTCAATTTTGTCTATTTAATCTATTTTCTGTAAATATCCTTGACTTTATCATTAAATCTATTGAATTTTTAATTATTTTATCTTGTTTCCATTTCTAAGAGCTCTCTTGTTGCCAGTTGCTGTTTTGTAACATTCTGTTCATTTATTGGACACAGTATCTTCTCATCTCTTCAAGAATTTTAATGCTGGTATTTTTAGTTTTCTTCTACTCTTTGTATAGTTGCTTCTTACTCAAGTGTTTGAGGATTTGGGAATTGACTTTCTATTTTAAGAACAAAGCTGGGCATGAGGCACACACCTGTAATCCCAGCACTCAGGAGGCCAAGGCAGGAGGATCGTGAGTTCAAGGCCAACCCAGACCACATAGGAAGATGCTGCTTCAAAAAAACAAAGACAAAACAAAAACAAAAAGAAGAGACTACTTACAAGCTAGTTGAAGCAATGAATGTATGGTCAGTACTTGTTACTAATGATTGCAATTTTAGGATGATCCTTGATGAATCAATTTGTTAGAAACCCCCAAAAGTCTATCTTTTTCTCTGGGGAAAAATCCTCTGATTTTCTTGCCTTTAGGGGGTGGGCTTTTTGGAGGAGAAGCAATGTGGGGTCCTACTTCCTGGAAACAGAATGGAGAGAGAAGGTCTTTAATTCTCACCTAATTCCCTGTTTTCTAGTCTGATTGATTACTTACCCCTACTCTTCACTGTATCTGTGTCGCTAAGTTCTAAATATTTCTGGTTTACTTTCTCCAGGAAAAAAAAAATTCTTTTACTCATTTTGATACTATTTTGATAGGGAGTGGAGATAAACTTGTGTTTAAACTCTGTGTTTTCCTCTGTGTTTATACTCTAAATTGTTTTTACTAATACTGTTTACATGTTATTTCTTATTATCTACTAAGGACATTAAAGAGATAACCCCTCTTATCTTTTGTTAAATCATCTCAAAAAAGAAATCTGTGACATTAGAAATGAAAAAGTATCACTGAGCTGGGTGAGGTGGCGCACACCTGTAATCCCAACAACTCAGGAGGCCGAGACAGGAGTATCGCAAGTTTGAGGCCAGAGGCAGTCTGACTAATTTAACGAGACCCTGTCTCAAGAAAGTAAAAAAGTGGGCTGGGGGTGCAGCTCAGTGGTACAGCACTTGCAAAGCATGCAAGTGCAAGGCCCTGGGTTCAACCCGCAGTACCTCAAAAAAAAAAAAAAAAAAGAAAGAAAAGAAAGAAAGAAAGAAAAAGTATCACTAGAGATGTAGCTCAGCAATAGAGCACTTGCCTAGCATCCCAGCACTGCAAAAATGAAAAAAAGGAAAAGAAAAAATAAAGAAATTAAAAGAATATCAGTTTGTAAGATAGAACAGTCCATATTATTTAAAATCACTTCTAAAACTTCAAAAAATAAAAGATTAATGTATATCACAAAGGAAGTTTTTACAGCTTAGAGCTATAGCTCAGTCTTAGGGGGCATGCTGAAGGCCTGGGTTCAGTGGAAGGAAGGAAGGAAGGAAAGAGAAGGGAGGGAAGGAAGGAGGGAAGAAAAGGAAGGAAAGAAGGAAGGGAGGAAGGAGAAGGGGAGGGGAGAGGAGAGGTCGGGGAGGAGCAGCGAAGGGGAAGGGAAAGAAAAATAAAAAGGAAACCAGTGGTTACTATAACCCTTAACTGGTATTATGGGGTAACCCCAGAAGTTAAATTTTGCTATTTTTTAAAAATTCCCAATTGTCACACAAACATGTTGCCTTATGTAAGCTCAGTACCCAAGATGTGGTGCTGTAGCCTCTGCCTAAGCCCAGGTAAGTGCCTGATGGGACACATATGACCCCATGATACCAATTGCAGTTGCCAATCATTCTCCATATTTTATGATTGATCTCATGAAAATTGTTGATTTTGCAACTTTTAGGATCTCTACACTATAAAATAAGAAGACAATTTTTTTGTTTTGACTTTATCATAGTTTTTAAAACCAATTGGCATTTTTTAAGTGCCATAAGAAAACTTGTTTGGTAATTATTCTTTGACAAATCTTGTATTAGTAATTTTTGAAAAGTGCTTTAGTTCATATAACCACAAAATTAAACCTTAAACATAAATATCTTAAATAATAAAAGGCTTTTTGTTTTGTGGTCTTGGATGACCCTGCAAACCGATACCCTTTAATGAAGTTCACCATACTCTAGTCTTTCTAGTTTTATACATGTGGCATCTAAATGCAAGAATACTTTTTAATATTGGGTGCCATGTCACATACCTGTAATCCCAGAAACTTGGGAGGTGGAGGCAGGAGGATTGCAAGTTTAAGGCCAGAGGCAACCAGCATCATTTAGGGAGACCCTGACTCAAAAAATAAAATATAAAAAATAAAAAATAGACTGGAAATGCAGCCTAGTGGTAAAGCACTTGCAAGGTATGTGTGAGGCCTTGGGCTCAAACCTCCAAGTACCACACACACAAAAAAAATTTTAGCATGTGATTATCAGTTTGAAAAATATGATTTTAAGAAATTCATGAAAGAAAAGACCTTTTTCTTTCCTGGTCAAAATGGTCATTGATTGTAAGGGGAAAAGAATTTGATTGCACTTTGTAAACTACTCTTTTTTATTTTTCTTTATTTAGTTTCTGTTTTGGTTTTGGTTTTTTGAGAGAGTCTCATTATGTAGCTCAAGATGGCCTTGAACTCACATCTTGCCTCAGCCACCTAGGATTACAGATGTGTGCCACCAATCTTGGCCTTTACTTATTTTTCTTTTGACAAATTATATGAAAGATTTTAAATCAAGTACTTGTTTTTTTATGACTAATTTCTTCTTTTTCAGAAAAAAAGGCATAGAGATTTCATAGTTCATGTTAACATTTGTTAAATAAAATCGTGAGGTCATGCATAAAGAAGAGTATAAAAAACAGATCAGATGAGTAAAACCCAATGATACCACAGACTGAACCACCCATAGTTAAAAAGTAGAGCAACATCAGAACTACAAGAACCTTTCATGTCCCCTCCAGTCTGTACCCTGCCCTCCTTCATGGACCACTGTCATAATCTGTAATACAACAGGTTAGTTTTGCCTGATTTATAATTTTTTATAAGTGGAATCAGGCAGTACTTTTTTCCAGCATTATGATTGTGAGTTGATATGTTGTTGCATACAGCAGTACTTTGTTCACATTATTGGAGTATAAAATTCTGTTTACTTTTTCATTCTATTAATAGTGGCCATATGGATTATTTCCAGATTCAGTCTTTTAAGAATAATGTTGCTATGAACTTTCTATACTTTTTTTTGTGTGTGGTAATTGGTGGTTGAATCTAGGGCCTTGCACATACTTTGCAAGTGCTCTACTGCTGGGTTGCACCCTTAATTTATTTATTTTTCTCCTGCTTCCGCCTCCCGAGTGGCTGGAATTACAAGTGTGTGCCACCACACCTGGTTGAACTATTTTCTATACATTTTTTTGGCCATATGCATACAACTTTCTATTGAGCTTTTATAAAAGATTGGTCATTCATACAATATTATACCTTTACTGCATAATGCCAAACAATTCCAAAGATTTTATCAACTTATACCCCTGTAGTAATCCTTGAGAGTCTCAGTTGCTCCACATACTTGCCAACCTTGGGTATTGTAACTCTATATTTAAGCCATTCCTTTTGGTGTGTGGTGGTATCCATATATGGCAACTACATAAAGCTGAAAATCCAAGTGGTAAAAAAATATAAGGTGCCCAATTCCCTAGTCATCAGTCTCAATTTTTGATGCTTGTTTTTACACTTTTCTTTGCTATGGTAAAAGTGACTAGAGTTCCACATGTTAAATTTTGAGTTTGATTTTTTTTTCCCCTATAAATTGCTTCTCTACAATATTTTTCATCCTAAATTTAGGAAAGTCTTCATCTCTGTTTTCCTGCTATAGTTGCTTTTACCCAGAGTTACATTAATGAAGGCATTGAGGTTCTTGGACAATCTCATTTTTGGGTGATTTGGGTTTTTTGTTTTTCCTGTGGTACTGGG